>SJYA01008422.1:0-32506 GCA_006410615.1 Neotragus moschatus
TCTAACTGTTGCTTCCTGACCTGCATATAGGTTTCTCAAAAGGCAGGTCAGGTGGTCTGGTGTTCCCATTACTTTCTACTTTACTATCCCTCCCAGGTTAGCACCAGATTCAAATTCAAAGTTGGCTAGCTTCAAGCTAATCTACTAATTAATAAAACTCATGTCCCAGTGTCAAGTGTGCAAAACGCTAGTTTGTTTCACATAGATGTACCCCATGCTGTGTATTAATGCTGTTGCTTTGGTGAACACAAGAGTAAATCATCTTGGGAGTGTCTGAAGCCTTCCATCAGGTTCTGAGAAGAGAAGGGCAAAGACCACAATACACAGTGAAGCAAAAATTCCGAATATCAGTGTCGTTACCCTCAGAGGAGCCTGCAGCCTAATCTGGAAGACAGATGTGTGCATCGCATCAGGTCCAGAGCTCAGCAGCTTGAGGGGCGCACGGGGGCCCTGCCATTACGACACAGGCCACATTCAAAATCCGCTCATCAGAATGACACCAATAGAAAGCATAATGGGTTCGTTAACATGCCTAATTCTTGTGAAAGCACAGTCTGTGGAGGGCCAAGAGAAACATCTAGAGTAAGGTAAGGTAAACACCTTGTATTTGGCATATAAAACTGGTAGGCTGCTATATATGTTCATGGTACAATACCAATAAGCTGGAGAGATTACGGTGGTGCATGGCCAGGTTGCTGTAGCATGGGTGGCCACTTTTTACTTTGGGCTCTTAAATAACAAACAGTAAGATTGACACAGTCTGTTCTGTTGGGATTATTATTTGGCAAAGCGTACTTTTTTGCTGTTTATGTAGTTAGGTACAAAGGTACAGTTCTGCAAAAAGCAATCTACTTTCTTTGTTTTTAGTTTAAAATAACACATGAAGCAGAAATGCCTTTCTATTTATGTTTTGATCCATTGCATGTTCAGGGAAGAGTAAAAAGAAAGTAAAAGCGGCTAACTTTAAATTTACAAAGCTCCCTTTTAAAAGTTCCCTCAAAAGGATCAACAGACTACTCTTCTGCATTGCAAGCAACTTCAGAGTTGATGTGCACATCAGTTAACAATCCATGGTGTTGGTATACGAAGCAGAAATTCATTCACTGAAAGTTCACGTTCCCTCTGGGCCTGAAGCTGTAATTTCTTGTAGGTAAATAACTGTCTCAACACAGTCTCCAGTGCCCCACTCTCGCCCACTCCGTACTGCCCACTGCACCTCTAGTGAACCCATATTTCAGGACATCACTCAGTGATTTCCTCTCCTACAAAGACCCTTGTGTCAGCTCCCCCTTCACTGGACCAAATGGTAGCAGCGGTTTCTCCCTCACGTGTACCCCTTGTGCAGTGTGCGGTTTGTACAGACTTTTTAACAGTAAGAATAGGGCTTTTTTAATCGCAGGCTGACTGTTAGTAGAGGGCATGTTTCTTGGGAGCGGGCGTTGTATTTTATTCATCTTCTATTGCTTAGAGTATCCCTGGAATGAACTAAATATTGATAACTAATCGTTTTGATGAATAAATGAGTGAGAGGGAATATCACAATTCCTCTCCCAAGTGCTTTGGCTGCTTCCAGCTAGTTGGAGAATTTGTCATGTGAGTCTTGGAATCGGAACGATAGAGACAGAAGGGACTCCAGGAGCCATCCAAAGCCTCATCCCACACATAGGAAAGCCGTGGTACAGACTGCGGCGGTGCAGGGGCCAGAATCTGCACCACCCAGCGCGCTCCCGGGTCTTCTTGACTGTCTAGCAGGCTGTCTCTCGTGAGAGCCGGGTGCGCTTCCTTGCGGGATCGAGTATACTGGCGCAGCTGTTCGTGCCCGGTGGCCTCCTCTCACTTACTTACAATCAATGACCTTTTTATTGCAGAGCTGATTCTGCTTTTCTCGAAGGTTGTTTGCTAGTTTCTTAAAAAGACCCCTGTGCCATAGCTTCTTAAAGAGACATAATCGGATTTTAGGGTGCCTGTTTGGCACCCCACTCCAGTACTCTTGCCTGGAAAATCCCATGGATAGAGGAGGCTGGTAGGCTGCCGTCCATGCTAAGGGTCGGACATGACTGAGCGACTTCCCTTTCACTTGTCACTTTCCTGNAAAGACCCCTGTGCCATAGCTTCTTAAAGAGACATAATCGGATTTTAGGGTGCCTGTTTGGCACCCCACTCCAGTACTCTTGCCTGGAAAATCCCATGGATAGAGGAGGCTGGTAGGCTGCCGTCCATGCTAAGGGTCGGACATGACTGAGCGACTTCCCTTTCACTTGTCACTTTCCTGCATTGGAGAAGGAAATGGCAGCCCACTCCAGTGTTCTCGCCTGGAGAATCCCAGGGACGGCGGAGCCTGGAGGGCTGCCGTCTATGAGGTCGCACAGAGTCGGACACGACTGAAGTGACTTAGCAGCAGCAGCAGTTACTATCTACAAGTATTGAGTGGATACATGAAAGGTCGTTTTCCTGGGTAGTGTGTAAACTCTGCATAAAATATATACCTTTTGGCAATGTAGGGCTTTTGAGAAAGAACAGCATGGAGCCTGCTGTGTTCACATAATACTGCACACTTAGAGGCACTCTTGGTTAACTCTGTGCGATTAGCCTGAGTCGTAACAGTTCCAATGAACTAAACTTACCTGCACAAGTAGAGACTTTCCCAAGTCTTGAAAATTGAGTCTTTCATGATTTAATGGCTAAGATAACCATCTATAGGTTTGGTAGCTCCACTTGGGACTTTGATGTCTGTTAGTGAAGGCAGCACCTCAGAAAGAAGAGTCAGAGATCACAAGACCGTAAACACTGGCATGTCAATGGGAAGATTTTTCATTTTAAAGTGTTTGATAAGCCACGTTTTGAAATCTGAATTATCAGTTGCAAAGGAGAACACGTTAATGTTTATTTCATATTTACATTTTTACATTTGTGGAGGTTTAAAAGGTTGTATCGAGTCAGCTTTCACATGACAAGGGATGGTGGGCCTGAAAATGACAAGTGAAGATGTATGCCTGGAGTTGTTAGGATGTCAGTCATTTCGACTGACAAATTTCACCGTTGAAATAAGCTTTAAATTGTCTATGTACTTGACTGCCTGTTGAAGTAGTTTACGCAGCCTCTAGTTCGCTGTAAGGATGCTGTTTTCAATAAAGAGTCAAAAAATCTTGCATAGCTGGTCCCGGCGGCGCTTGCTTCTCTCCCAGCTCCCTCTGGACCACGGCCCCCACGTGTCTTCGCATGAAGATGAGTGGCCATCCTTTCACTGACCTTGACAGTGTGTTTTGACTCTGAACACTCGCACGCTGAGAAAGCACTAGCGTAAAACTGTGCAGCACAGAGGTAGAACACAAAGGAAGCCGTTCAGCTAATCCAACAAAGACCCAGCAAGTCACGCGTGGGAGCAGAGCCAAAGCCCGAGCCTCCTGGGTGCTCCCTCCACGGTCTCTGCTTTGATCTTCCCTTTTCACATTCACGCCCTTATGTGCCAATTCTTTTCTTAAAAACGTCTTAGGTGTAACCCTGCTTTAATAATCTAGTAGCATCTTTCTTATCCAAACAAGAATCCAGAGATGTGATTCCATGCCATGTTTTAGAAAAGAGTTTTCTTGAAGCACACACTTAATATCAGTCTTGGACAGCAAAATAAGAGTAGATTTCACTTTTTCAATACAGTTGATGAAATATATTTGTTTGTCCCTGAGTAGGGAGTGAGACTGCTGAAACGGCATGACCTTTGGAAGAACTAGAATGCAAGGTAGTGGCCATGAAATGAATTTCTGTCAAAACTATATCTCGACGGCCTAAAAGTTAATGCTATCATAGAGCAGATGGGAGGCAGCCTGTGAGCACAAGCAAGGCAAGAGTCACCAGCTAAGTCATTTACACTCCACTTTGAGTTTACGAAAAGTAAAAATTCTCAGTACAAATATGGAACTATATCTACATATATGTAAAGTTATGCTGTGCTAAGTCACCCCGTCATGTCTGACTCTTTGTGACCCGATGGACTGTAGCCCACCAGGCTCCTCTGTCCATGGGATTCTCCAGGCAAGAGTACTGGAGTGGGGTGCCATGCCCTTCTGCAGGATATGTAAACTTAACCTAAAGTTATTTCCCTGCGGAAAGGGGAAATTCAAATAAAACCTTTGCACAAATGATTAAAAAAAGGAAAAAGTGCTCAAACTCACTAGCAAAAAGTAAACTGAAGGACAATTTTTCACTCATCCTACTACAAAGTTATACATGTTGACAATAATGATGTTGAATACTTTACAGGAAATTAGGTATGAGCATTTGGGGAGGCTGAACATATATACGGATAGAGTTTTTGGAGAACAGTTTAGCATCATTGATCTAAATCTGAAGCGGAAGCAAGTCAGAGAAGGAGAAATATCAGAGGACATCCCTTCTGTGTGGGATCTGAAGAGAAATGGCACAAATGAACCTACAGAGCAGAGAGAGGCTGGAGACTTAGAAGGTGAACTACGGCTGCCGACGGCGGAGGGGCACTGAGGGACTCTGGGAAGGTCTTGTGCACACTGGTACGTGTAGAATGGATACCAGCCAAGACCTGCTGTATAGCGTATGGAACCTGCTCGACGCTCTGTGCCAGCCTGGCTGGGAGGAGAGTGCGGGGTGGATGAATGCACGTACATGTACGGCTGGTCCCTTCACTGCCCGCCTGAGACCGTGACAGCACCGTTAACGTGCTCTACCCCAGCACAAAGCCAAAAGCTTAAGTTACAAAAAGAGGAAAGAAAATGCACATGCCTTCTGACCAAGCAATTCCTTTCTAGGAGTCTCTTTCTCCTAGAAATAGTCGTATATGTAGACATGAATGTGTACACGTGTGCACACTCTCACATATGCTGCTAAATCGCTTCAGTCGTGTCCGACTCTGGGAGACCCCATAGACGGCAGCCCGCCAGGCTCTCCCGTCCCGGGGATTCTCCAGGCAGGAATACTGGAGTGGGGTGCCATCTCCTTCTCCAGTGCAGGAAAGTGAAGAGTGAAAGTGAAGTCGCTCAGTCGTGTCTGACTCTTCGAGACCCCATGGACTGCAGCCCGCCAGGCTCCTCCGTCCCTGGGGTTTTCCAGGCAGGAGCACTGGAGTGGGGTGCCATCGCCTTCTCCTATTCTCACATATACAAAGCTATCATTTTAAGAATGGTAATTACAGCATTGTTAAAACTTTGAAAGCACTCCAACTGTTTATTGATAAATATATTATTATGCTTATGAGTTGAATACTATGAAGCCGTTAAAAAGAATGAGGAAAATATACATTTGCCGAAGTGGAATGATCCAAAAGACATGTTAAACAAAACCAGCAGATCAAATACTGAAAGCCTATTCACATAGTTTTGAAAAGTGCATCTAAATCACAGACATGGCCAGCAGGGAACCGGCGCTGGCGCCGTCAGCGTCAGGCTGAGTCCCCTCACGGCTGGCCCCCAGCTCCTAGTCCCGACGGGCCTCCAGCTCCCGGGTCTCCCACCCCTGCTTCCCCCAGAAGGCCTGCTCACTCAGGGACAGCCCCGCTCCACCAGCTGTGGTACTGTAGGACTGTACTTCTCAAGGCTCTGTACTATAAGACTAAACACATTTTTTAAATAAATGAATTATAAAGATGGCCATGTCTGTCAATGAAACAGTGGTGTGTCTGTAAGTGTGTAGAAAAGACCCTGGAAGGAGACACCGCCATGTACTAGCAGAGAGGGCTTTCTGAGGAAGAAACTAGGAGCAGAAAAAGGAAAAAACATTTATTTTACTCTCATATAAAGACAAATTGCTTCAATTTTTTACAGTACTGATTTATAACTTTTGTAAATGTGTATATGTGTACACACACATTAAAACCATATGAAACAAGTGTTGATTTTATCAATTCATACAAGTTATGGGGAATTAGCACACAAATTATTCAGGTGTAACAGGGAGTGTCAAACTGTCCAGCAATGTTTAAAACAA
Source organism: Neotragus moschatus (assembly GCA_006410615.1). Taxonomy (NCBI): domain Eukaryota; kingdom Metazoa; phylum Chordata; class Mammalia; order Artiodactyla; family Bovidae; genus Neotragus; species Neotragus moschatus. Next base: position 5,953 of record SJYA01008422.1, read on the forward strand.
GTTTTCTAATAGGTTTTTTAATATATATACTCTCTATCAACTTGTTTATAGAATTTAGACTCACAGTTTACAAAGAATTTGGGAAGTATAGTAGTTTCTGTTTAAATTCTATCATCATCACTAAATGTTTCAAATTGTTAGAGCCAAGATTAATGGGACTTTACTAAAATGATGTCATTTGTATTTGTGGATATTGGTGAGACATAAGACTTCATCCTAGCCAGTCTAAAATACTTAAGGCTATAAAGTTTCCTCTACTATGGCTTAAGCCACATTCTGGTTTTTTTTAATTATTTCATTCTTTAAAAACAATTTTTTAATTTTCTAGATGAAGAAGTGATCAAAATCTTCATAACTGACCTTTAATTATTAACCAAAATGACTAAAAACATTTAACCTAACAATGTATAAAAAGAACAATAATATAAATCTAACTAAAACAGTAGAGAAGACTTATAGTTCTGAAATCAAAATTAAGGGTAGGGGATTAAAAGGCACAAACCATTATATATAAAATAAGTAAGCTATGAGCATATATTGTACAGCACAGGAGAATATAGCCAATATTTTATGATAACTTTAAGTGGAATATAATCCCTCAAAGTGTGAATTACCATGTTGTACACCTGAAACTTATATATTAATAACATAAATCAACTATACTTCAACTTAAAAAAAGCAAAAAATAAGAGAATTAATGTAACACTGGAATTCTAACCTATATTTCTATTCTGCAAGAAAAAAATTTTAATTTGCTTTACTCATAACAAAATTGACTCTTATGAAGAAGTAAAAACAGACATATAGTGAAAAAGTGATAAAGTATCAGATAAAATAAAAACATTGACAGTGGATGAAACAAAAGAGAAGTAGCAATTTTGTGTGAAAATTAGGAAAATTAAATAACCTAACAGCTTCTAGTTGGGATTTCACCATGCTTTCGGGTCAGGCAGGCCATCTTCACGCAGCTCAACACAATTATCCCTTCTCTCCCTATTGTTTTACAAGTGCCCAGTGATTTTATGCGCTTCATCTCCTTGGGTCCTAAAACAAGCAGAGTACGTAACCCTGGGCAAAGAATATCAACAGGCAACTTATAGAAGAAAATTGAAAGACCCAAACTTAAGAGAACATATATTATTTCACTCAACAACTTGGCAAAAATAAAGTCACTGACATCAACTGATATTGACTTAGTTGTGAGGAGCAGAAACCACTTTGTTATGTTTGTGTCAGCTCTTTGGAGGACATCTGGTGAGCAATTATTTTTAAAAAATTTAAATGTACATCACCTTTGACCCAGAGATCACACTTCTAGGTACGTATCCACAGGAAACATCCAAATTCACAATGATATTAATTGAAACATGTTTGATGCTAGTAAAAAGAAAAACAGAAGAAATAGCTTTAATATCCTTCAAGAAGGATCTGGTTGGATAAGTTCTATTAAGTAAAATAGTGAGTGCAATTCACTCATTAGGTAGACTCAAACAGATCTGTGTTACTGTATGAAGAAAAGATAGTATAAAATACAGCTGGTATAATCTTACTCAAAAGAAACATAGCTAGACACCGCTACCACACAGTGACAAGCACCAGCTGGCCAACCGTAGGACTTAATCCCGCCGGTCAAGTTAACTTGCCAAATATGAACAAACATCTAGACTAGACTAAGAAAAGACAGGTTTTGGGTTTTTGTGTTTTTTATTTTTTGGTTGGGTCTATCAGGAAAAACTATCATTCTTCCAAGTATATTCCCATCATGCAAAAAAGTGCTCTTTAAAAACCCTAGCCCAATGTGGACAAATAGCCAATAAACATATGAAAAGGTGATTATTCCACTGGCCATGCAGGAAAAGAAAATAAAAACTGCCATGCAAGACCACTATGCACACAGAAGAAAGACCAAAATGAGAAAGCAAACATTTGCAAATGTGGGTGAGTTTGTTAAGTAGCCAGAATGCTCACAAACAATGGTAGAAAAAAAGCTGATTCAACCCCTTTGGAAAACTGTCTGTTTCTACCAAAGCTGGTCATTTCTATGTCCTCTGATTAAGCACATACCCAATCAAAATATATATTCAGTTCAGTTCAGTTCAGTTGCTCAGTTGTGTCCGACTCTTTTGAGACCCCATAAATTGCAGCACGCCAGGCCTCCCTGGCCATCACCAACTGGGCGAAGAGCTGACTCATTGGAAAAACATATATTAGTTACTCAGTTGTGTCTGACTCTTCATGACCCCCATGGACTGTAGCCCACCAGGCTCCTCTGTCCATGGAATTTTCCTGGCAAGAACACTGGAGTGGGCTGCCATTTCCTTCTCTAATGCATGAAAGTGAAAAGTGACAGAGAAGTCGCTCAGTCGTGTCCAACTCTTCGTGACCCCATGGACTGCAGCCCACCAGGCTCCCCCATCCCTGGGGTTCTCCAGGCAAGAACACTGGAGTGGGGTGCCGTTTTCCTCTCCAATGCATGCATGCTAAGTCGCTCAGTCGTGTCCATCTCTGTGTGACCCTCTGGACAGCAGCCCACCAGGCTCCTCTCTCCGTGTGATCCTCCTGGCAAGAACACTGGAGTGGGGTGCCATTTCCTTCTCCAGTGGGGGACTATAGGTGGAAAGTAATATAAAAATCAGCCCCTTCACCCTTTTCCTTTCCATGCATCCGTTGTCAGACCCAGGTTTCCAATGTCTAAAGGAAATAATGTGTTGAAGTAATCAGAGCAGCACTTGGCACACAGCACTCGGTGAAGCATCAGCTTACCCTTTAACTTTGCTATGCTAAGGTATGGCTGACACAGTGATTCCTGAACAGTCAGAGTAGATGGCACAGTGTTATCCTGTCATCTAACCTAATTTCGTCAGCCACTGAAGATGCACTCAGCACATTGCTTGACTGAGCCTCTGGAGATTCTGTCTCACTTTGCTTTTTCGCAAAATTTAGTCTCCTCTGTCGACTTTCAGTAACGTGCAGGAAATACCTTGGGTTTGCCTGATGTTTGCACTACTAGAGAACACTGGAGCACCAAGGGGCCAGGAACCAGATTAGGGAAGTGGCTCTGCGTGATCTACGTGTTCTGCTTTGTAACTTGACTCAAACAAAGCAACACATTTTCTCTTATGCTTCATAATGATAATAACCATCTTTATTTTATAATAAGAAATGATATTGCATTAATTATTATTACTTAATCATTTTAGAATACTATAAATATTTCAATAAAAATTGCTAGGCTAATAAAGACATTTCCTGTTTCATTAAAACTATGAACTCTCCCTCACGACTACAAAATAAGCAGCGGAGTTTGATAGCACAGCGCAGTCAAGACTGCCTCTTGGATAAGGGTGATTTTTCTCAAAATGTGTTATATGAATGCATTAAATATTTGATGCTTAATAAAAGTAAAATAACATCCCTTTCCACTAAGCTGCCTCAAATACCAATTACACGAGAAAGATTTGCTAAGCTAATGATTTTCTAAGTAGCCCCAAATGCTTCTTTAATTCTCAACGAGTTCTTCTTGTTCCTCAGAGTGAATGTGAGATGTTATTTTCAATATTTGGTGGCATCACTTTTTCACAGCAAGGATTTACTTTACAAACCCTTTTATTCTGTCTTGAATTTCATAGTTAAGCTTCTAACGATGAGTTACCAGGAAACTCTGCCGCAGACATGAAAACACAGCCACCAAATCAGGACTTAGTTTGTCTCTCCTTCTAATCACACGCTCTCTGGGAAGGTTTATTGCAATCATATCCAAGGACATAACAGTATTTGGAAAAGATACAGCTCCGAGTCTTTCGTTGACTGCAGATATGATCTAGCTTGTTCCTTTAATGGCCCCCTTCTCCCTGTGCAATCCTGTTCCTCAGAGATTCTAGAATTCACTCCATGACTTTATTTGGCCACGGGTACACAGCAAGTGCAGGGCAAACAGAAATGGGAGTAACAGCTCGAGCGTCACGAGGAGGACTAAGGGACCCTGACGGGCAGCCCCAAGCAACTGTCAGACACACGCCTCAAGCCAGGAGGAACAAGCCAGCCTCAGCCTATCTGCAAGACTCACATGAGTTCAGCCAACACAACGTCGGGCAGAAGTGAAACCATCCCAGCTGGGCCTTGCCCGAAGTCCTGACCTGCAGAACTGGGAGCAAATAAATGGTTATCGTTTCAAGCCAGTAACAATTCCTTGACTTCCTCTGTCTTTCCGTATTCCTGTGAACCATGATAAGGACATGGGCTGATGAGCAAGGCTCAGCTCGCTGAAAGAAGACAAGGCTTGAAGGAAACTTTCAGGACAGAAATGAGGAGTGTTTATCCGACCGGGACAGATCAAACAGTGGGCGACAGCCGTCTCACTTGCAGCTGCTGTGGCTCAGTAACGACCAGTAGACTAAGGTAATCACTGAACACTTTGCCGATACCCGAAATTAAGTCTAACTCACTGGAGGTGACACCACATTGCTTTAATTATTTCTATCAGCTGGATCATTTCTCAAAATATAAATCAGGAACAGAACGATAAAATCATTTTTCTCTTACATCCTTAGTTTATAGGATGATACTTGTACAACCACATGCTCATCAGCACCTGACTTCATAACTAAAAAAGCTGCTGAAGGACACATAATTCCTCCATCACACCAGCTGATTGATTACGATGTCACTGACTGACCTTAACAGAGCTCTATGTTCTTTCTTCATTGACCCATGTATTTGGTGACTATTTATTGAGGGTGTTTAACGTGCCCAGCACTAACCTAAGTATTGGCAAAGATGAGCCAGGCGCTCATGCAGCTTCCATCCCCGAGGAGAGAAAACATTACCCCCAAAGGACATTTTAAAAAATGAGACAATTAAAAAATTGTGATAAGTGTTCTGAAGGAGTGAAACAAAGAGATTTTAAGAGAGAAAGTTCTTAGACGGAAAGAGGGCTTCTTTAGATAGAATGGTCTCAACAAAGAACTGCCTGAGGGTGGAATATTTGAGACCTAAAGAATGAGAAGGAGTCATGTAGCTATTCCAGAACACGGGAGGTCTAAGTTTTCTGCAATAATGACTACGTATCAATTGTGGCCTCGCTTTTACACAGTGTCAGCCAACAGAGAACATGGCAGGGAACATAATATTCTAGAGCTATGATCATGCAACCGGGCATTTACTGAAGAATATTTGGGGTTAGTAGATGAACTGAACCAGTCGGCTTCCTTTTCTTTTGCTTTTCAACTCGTTGTAATGAAGTTTTCTGAAAATACAATCTACCTTGATGTCACTATGTTATTTCTATTCAACTGTCTGTTTAAAAATATAACATGATTAAACCACTCAGTCTCTCAACCAACTTGCCTGCATGGATCCTTTTAACGAGTTTGAGTGGATAATACACACACACATATATATAGATATATATATGTCTCTTATACTATACCACTTAGCATGCTAAAAGTAATTTATGAGATGCCTATTCCGGAATGAGAACTGTTTTGAAGATAAAAAGAAGAATCTAGACCTCTTGACTTCTATATTCAGCTCCTTAACCTGAAACTTTCCCTCGTGTTCTTCTTTAAAGCGTTTTAGTTTCACCCTAGAAAAAATGTTATATTTATACTTTGGTCAAGAGAGGATTCTTATATAAATTTTTGGCTGAACTAGGTCCATAGAGAAGAAATATCCCAAGTGTTAAAAATAGAAGGTGGTGGTAGAAGCAAGCCGTTTGCAGTAATAGCTATTTCACACTTCCAGAGAGTTGATTCCAGCATGGTTTGCAATTACAGGAACAGAGAGACATAAGCTAATTAGTTATTGAGTCCCTCTGTTCTTCTGTAAGGAAAGCCATTGATTTTTGCCCTCAGAAAGTTATTTTTGCACAGTCATATGTGCTAGCTAGTAGGCGACAGACCACCCATGGGGTCTTCTTTCAGTTTGGGTCCTTGAAATGAAAATAGTCCTGCTTTTATTTACAGGGATCTTTGAGTCTTCCATATAGTCTGGAATATGGCTGTAGTCACCAAGTGAATCATATTTAATTGCCTGTGGCTAATTACTTGTGTGGCACTCAAATGTATTTAATATTGCTGTTTCGAAGCCATGTGGGAGATCTTTTAACTGTGCCCTTTCCAATCTTTACAGCAATAGTCACGTGGCTAGAGTTATGTGTATTAAAAATGCTGAAGAGAGAAAAATCAGATTAGAAGGTTTAAGAAGAAACACATTTGGCCAGTATGAGTTTGATAAGGTATTGTATTTGCTTTAAAATTAAAGATACTTTGTTCTAATACAGTGAATGGGGGACCGTGGGTGTTTCTAGCCCAAGGGTATATTTGTTATTTTGAAAATATGATAGACTGTAAATTAGATAGCCAGTGGGAATTTTCTGCGTGATGCAGGGAGCGCAAGCCTAGTGCTTTGTTGCAGCCTAGAGGGGTGAGATAGGGCGGGAGGCGGGAGGGAGGTTCAAGAGGAAGGGGACTCCTGTTGATGTGTGGCAGCAATCAGCACACCCCGGTAAAGTAATTATCCTCCAATTAAAAATAAATAAATTAAAAAAAAGACAGGTTAATATATTTATGCTTTCTGCAACCTGCAATTAAATTTCTTACACAGAATAGGTTAATGCATGAGGTTTTTACTCCTTCGTTCTCTCACTGTACTAGAACATCTGACTAATAGTAATGATGTAATAATCGTTCATTGTCCCATTGTCCTTGGGAGTAGAGTTAGGCTTGGGATCTGACTACTTACACCTAGTGATCTGATCACCACACCTAGGACTGAACATGGGTCTGATTCCTTACCTTTGTCTTTGGTAGGTAGAGAAGCATAGAGAGAAATTGAGACTTCTCTGGTGGCTCAGATGGTAAAGCGTCTGTCTACAATGTGGGAGGAGACCCAGGTTCGAGCCCTGGATTGGGAAGATCCCCTGGAGGAGGAAATGGCAATCCACTCCAGTACTATTGCCTGGAAAATCACAGGGGCAGAGGAGCCTGGTAGGCTACAGTCTGTGGGGTCACAAAGAGTCGGACACGACTCAGCAACTACACTTCACTTCACTTCAGAGAGAAATTACTCCTCAACTACAAGGAGCCAAAGCCACTTTCCCTGGTGTTTCACTTTTGCTGTATTCATATAATCCTACTATTTTAAAGTCTGCTGCTGCTAAGTCGCTTCAGTCGTGTCCGAGTCTGTGCAACCCTAGAGACGGCAGCCCGCCAGGCTCCCCCATCCCTGGGATTCTCCAGGCAAGAACACTGGAGTGGGTTGCCATTTCCTTCTCCAAGGCATGAAAGTGAAAAGTGAAAGTGAAGTCGCTCATTAGTGCCGAAATCTTAGCGACCCCATGGACTGACTGCAGCCTACCAGGCTCCTCCGTCCTGGGATTTTCCAGGCAAGAGTACAGGAGTGGGTTGCCATGAGATTTCATGTTTATGCTTGGTGACATGCCCATGAGAGATGATGGTCATACATATGGAACATTGCCATTTGTATGCATGGAATTATGCACAATTCCTTGCCTAAAGGTGGCACCCTGTAATCCTGCTTTCCTGGAATCCAACATGGAACTGAAAGAAGACTCTGTTCTGGACTCGCCTCTCTCCAATGAACAGGATAACCCACATTATAATACAATCCCTGTAAGTTCTAAGCTTGGGCTCTTCTTTCAAGACTTCTCTACCAGAATACAATTCAGACCAAGCCTGTCATTCCTATGACCATAACTCTTGCTCAAAAATGTTTTCTTTTTTTATTGAAAGATAATTGCTTTACAGAATTCTGTTGTTTTCTGTCAAGCCTCAGCACGAACCAGCCACAGGCAGGCACACGTCCCCTCCTCCTGAGCCTCCCTCCCCGCTCCCGCCCCATCCCCCTCTCCAGGTTGATACACAGCCCCCGTGTGAGTTTCCTGAGCCAGGCAGCAAACCTCCGCTGGCTGTCCGTCTTACACACGGTTGTGTAGGCGTCCACGTGACTCTCTCCGCGCGGCTCCCGTCTCCTCCCCTCTCCCACGGCCGCAAGTCTGCTCTCTGCGTCTGTCTCTCCACTGCTGCCCTGGAAGTAAACTCTTCAATACCGTTTATCTAGATTCCACATATATGCACTAGAGTACGAGAGGTGCCTTTCTCTTTCTGGGCTTCACTCTGCATAATAGGTTCTAGGTTCATCCAGCGCATGAGAACCGACTCAAAGGTGTTCCTTGTTATGGCCGAGTAACCTTCCACTGTGTATCTGAGCCACAGCCTCTTTATACATTCATCTGCCCATGGACATCTAGGTTGCTCCCATGTTCCAGCTGTTGTGAACAGTGCCGCATGAACGATGGGACACACGTGCCTTTTATACTTATATACTTACACTTCCCTTTGCTGTGCAAATGCTTTTAAGCTTAATCAGGTACAACGTCTTTACCTTTGTTTTTATTTCCAGTACTCTAGGAGGTGGGCCCTAGAGGATCTTGCTTTGATTTATATCATCGAGTGTTCTGCCTATGTCTTCCTCTATAGGGAAAACTATAAAGAGTTTAATAGTTTCTGGTCTTACATTTAGGTCTTTAATCCATTTTGAGTTTATCTTTGTTTATGGCGTTAGGAAGTGTTCCAATTTTATTCTTCTGCATGTAGCTGTCCAGTCTTCCCAGCACCATTTATTAAGGAGGCTGTCTTCGCTCCATTGTATATTCTTGTCTCCTTTGTCAAAAATAAGGTATCTATAGGTTCATTGGCTTATTTCTGGGCTTTATATCTTGTTCCATTGGTATATATTTCTGTTTTTGTGCCAGTACCATACTGTCTTGATGACTGTAGCTTTGTAGCATGATCTGAAGTCAGGAAAGTTGATTCCTCCAGCTCCATTCTTTTTTCTCAAGACTGCTTTGGCTTATTCAGAGTCCTTTGTGTTTTCATATGAGTTGTGAAATTTTTTTGTTCTAGTTCTGTGGAAAATGTCATTGGTAGTTTGATAGGGATCACATTGAATATATAGATTGCATTTGGTAGTATAGTAGTTTTCACAATATTGATTCTTCCTACCCAGGAACTTGGAATATCTCTCCATCTGTTTATGTCATCTTTGATTTCTTTCATTAATATCTTGTCATTTTCTGTGTACAGTTCTTTTGTCTCCTTAGTTAAGTTTATTCCTATTTAATTCTTTTTGTTACAATGGTGAATGAGATTGATTCCTTAATTTCTCTTTCTGATTTTTCATTTTAGTACATAGAAATGCAAGTGACTTCTGTGTGTTGGTTTTGTATCCTGCAACTTTGCAAAATTCACTGATTAGCTCTAGTAATTTTCTGATACTATCTTTAGGGTTTTCTTTGTACAGTATCATGTCATCTGCAAACAAAAGCTCAGAAATGTGTTTAACTTCCAATTTCTAATTACCAACATAAAGCCTCCCCTTTATGTCCACATGTGAGTGGAATCCCCTTCTACAGGTTTCAGAATTTAATGTTCCACTCTTGTTTCTGAGCCTGGCCCCAAAGGAATAGTGAGAAATTGCATTATAATCCAGCTGCTTTCCTCCCAAACTTCACTTTCCTCAGCTTCAGAACTCACTAGGGTGTGAACGACTTCTTTGATATGGATGGTAACTTAAACATTTCTTGTTTCTCTTTCCCAGATACGTCAGATCTGATCCTACTTCCTCCATGGTCCCAGGTCGCTCAGATGTTACCTGGCCCCTTCCTCTGGGCTTTGTCAACTTGAGACCATTCACATTAGAGGGGATGAGCTCCATTTTCCCAGTCTTGAATATCTCCTGACTCTGCTTTCACTTTCCCAGTTTCTGTATTGATTTCAATAATACTTTTTTTTAAACACCACTTTTTAAAAACGGTATTTTTACTTATTTCATGTTTGGCTGGGCTGGGTCTTCACTGCTTTGCGAGGGCTCCTCTTTGCTGACGGTGTGCTGTGCAGTGGCTCCTCTTGCTGCAGAGCATGGGCTCTAGGTGACTGCACTTCAGGAGCTCACGGGCCTTGGTAACTGCAGCTCATGGGTTTAATTACTCCGTGGCCTGTGGGANTGTTGTTTTCTGTCAAGCCTCAGCACGAATCAGCCACAGGCAGGCACACGTCCCCTCCTCCTGAGCCTCCCTCCCCGCTCCCGCCCCATCCCCCTCTCCAGGTTGATACACAGCCCCCGTGTGAGTTTCCTGAGCCAGGCAGCAAACCTCCGCTGGCTGTCCGTCTTATACACGGTTGTGTAGGCGTCCACGTGACTCTCTCCGCGCGGCTCCCGTCTCCTCCCCTCTCCCACGGCCGCAAGTCTGCTCTCTGCGTCTGTCTCTCCACTGCTGCCCTGGAAGTAAACTCTTCAATACCGTTTATCTAGATTCCACATATATGCACTAGAGTACGAGAGGTGCCTTTCTCTTTCTGGGCTTCACTCTGCATAATAGGTTCTAGGTTCATCCAGCGCATGAGAACCGACTCAAAGGTGTTCCTTGTTATGGCCGAGTAACCTTCCACTGTGTATCTGAGCCACAGCCTCTTTATACATTCATCTGCCCATGGACATCTAGGTTGCTCCCATGTTCCAGCTGTTGTGAACAGTGCCGCATGAACGATGGGACACACGTGCCTTTTATACTTATATACTTACACTTCCCTTTGCTGTGCAAATGCTTTTAAGCTTAATCAGGTACAACGTCTTTACCTTTGTTTTTATTTCCAGTACTCTAGGAGGTGGGCCCTAGAGGATCTTGCTTTGATTTATATCATCGAGTGTTCTGCCTATGTCTTCCTCTATAGGGAAAACTATAAAGAGTTTAATAGTTTCTGGTCTTACATTTAGGTCTTTAATCCATTTTGAGTTTATCTTTGTTTATGGCGTTAGGAAGTGTTCCAATTTTATTCTTCTGCATGTAGCTGTCCAGTCTTCCCAGCACCATTTATTAAGGAGGCTGTCTTCGCTCCATTGTATATTCTTGTCTCCTTTGTCAAAAATAAGGTATCTATAGGTTCATTGGCTTATTTCTGGGCTTTATATCTTGTTCCATTGGTATATATTTCTGTTTTTGTGCCAGTACCATACTGTCTTGATGACTGTAGCTTTGTAGCATGATCTGAAGTCAGGAAAGTTGATTCCTCCAGCTCCATTCTTTTTTCTCAAGACTGCTTTGGCTTATTCAGAGTCCTTTGTGTTTTCATATGAGTTGTGAAATTTTTTTGTTCTAGTTCTGTGGAAAATGTCATTGGTAGTTTGATAGGGATCACATTGAATATATAGATTGCATTTGGTAGTATAGTAGTTTTCACAATATTGATTCTTCCTACCCAGGAACTTGGAATATCTCTCCATCTGTTTATGTCATCTTTGATTTCTTTCATTAATATCTTGTCATTTTCTGTGTACAGTTCTTTTGTCTCCTTAGTTAAGTTTATTCCTATTTAATTCTTTTTGTTACAATGGTGAATGAGATTGATTCCTTAATTTCTCTTTCTGATTTTTCATTTTAGTACATAGAAATGCAAGTGACTTCTGTGTGTTGGTTTTGTATCCTGCAACTTTGCAAAATTCACTGATTAGCTCTAGTAATTTTCTGATACTATCTTTAGGGTTTTCTTTGTACAGTATCATGTCATCTGCAAACAAAAGCTCAGAAATGTGTTTAACTTCCAATTTCTAATTACCAACATAAAGCCTCCCCTTTATGTCCACATGTGAGTGGAATCCCCTTCTACAGGTTTCAGAATTTAATGTTCCACTCTTGTTTCTGAGCCTGGCCCCAAAGGAATAGTGAGAAATTGCATTATAATCCAGCTGCTTTCCTCCCAAACTTCACTTTCCTCAGCTTCAGAACTCACTAGGGTGTGAACGACTTCTTTGATATGGATGGTAACTTAAACATTTCTTGTTTCTCTTTCCCAGATACGTCAGATCTGATCCTACTTCCTCCATGGTCCCAGGTCGCTCAGATGTTACCTGGCCCCTTCCTCTGGGCTTTGTCAACTTGAGACCATTCACATTAGAGGGGATGAGCTCCATTTTCCCAGTCTTGAATATCTCCTGACTCTGCTTTCACTTTCCCAGTTTCTGTATTGATTTCAATAATACTTTTTTTTAAACACCACTTTTTAAAAACGGTATTTTTACTTATTTCATGTTTGGCTGGGCTGGGTCTTCACTGCTTTGCGAGGGCTCCTCTTTGCTGACGGTGTGCTGTGCAGTGGCTCCTCTTGCTGCAGAGCATGGGCTCTAGGTGACTGCACTTCAGGAGCTCACGGGCCTTGGTAACTGCAGCTCATGGGTTTAATTACTCCGTGGCCTGTGGGATCTTCTCGGATCAGGGATTAAATCTGTGTCCTCTTTATTGGCAGGCAGATTCGTATCCCCTGTGCCACCTGGGACATCCCAACAATCATTTTCTTCATTGATCCTGCTTACCCTTAAATTCCCAGAGATCTCATCTCAAAATCGAAGCAAAATTTTTTTTCTCCACATGCAAACAGACACTCGTTGGTCAAGAAAACCTGTGCAGTTACATGGCTCTAGGAACTGGTTTGTTCAGCAGCATGGAATTACAAGCTTTGGTTCTGTTGAAGCCTACTTTGGACTGTGAAATGCAATAAATAATTTGGTGATAAATAAATCAATAAAATCCCTTTTATAATGAAAACCCTCTGTAGTTGACATTCTGGATTCCCAAACTTGGATTGCCATAATAAAAGCTGACAAACAGGCCCACCTCTTATCCCTGGCTAAAAGTCAGGAAAACGGAAGACATAATCCTGGGTAGTGAAGTCATGCCAGTCAGCAAGTCCAAATATATGCACCACAGAAGCCTGCTGGTTTTGGTGTGAACTCTCACTGGCCTTTAGAACAAATCTCCATCCCTTCCAAAATTAACATTTTTCCTCACTCCAGGAGAGATGTTCCCCAACAGACACGCAGCTGCTCTTGCGGAGTCTGTCCTGGCACAGAAAACGAATTCCCGCCCTGCCAACACGTTTCTGCCTATGCCTTTTCCAGCACAGGAGCCATGTTCCCTCCATGTGGATCGCTGTCTATGAAATTTACAGCTGCTCCCACAGCTATAAATTGGGGTTCCCTGGAGACTCTCTTTCCCAAATTGCACTCTTCTGTGCATGTATTTGCTTACACTGCCAAAGTATGGTGGTCATTAGAATTCCTGACTGTCCTACCAGCCAGTCTTCCTACAAATTCTTATGGGGACTGAGCAGAGGGAAAACAAGCATTTTGACCTTGTTTACTGCCACCTGTGATCTTGACAACCAGAAAAGATATGTTTAGCAAGTTGAATTAGACGGTGAGTGAACCACAGGAACTTCTTTTTTTTTTTTAATTTTTATTTTTATTTTTTCATCTCAGGTGTACATGAGTTCCCAATCTTGAACCCCCCCCCCACCTCCCACTCCACATCAACTCTCTGGATCATCCCCGTGCACCAGTCCCAAGCATCCTGTATCCTGAACCGAATATAGACCGATGCTTGTTTCCCACACGACAGCACACATGTATCAGTGCCATTCTCCCAAACCTTCCCCCCCTCTCCCTCTCCCTCAAAGTCCAAAAGTCCATTCCATGCATCTGTGTCTCTTTTGCTGTCTTGTATACAGGGTTATCATCACCATGTTTCTAGATTCCATAAATACGAGTTAGTATACTGTATTGGTGCTTTTCTTTCTGGCTTACTTCACTCTGTATAATTGGTTCCAGTTTCATCCATCTCATTAGAACTGATCACAGGAACTTCTTAATCAAGTTTAACGCATAAATAAGAAATAAGCCTCAGTGGTCACTTTATCCCTTCCCCCTCAGATTTCACTGGTGTTTCTAGCCTTCTGGATCACACTGTTCTGACCATGAGAAAGAGACATGAATACCCCACTGTAAACAGAGTCGTAGTATTTTTGTGACTTTCTCAAGCATCATATATATGCCCTTCAGCTACAAACCTGGAATGTTTCCCCCTTCCCTCCCCGGGTCTTGGTGATTCAAATCCCTAACATGTAGTATAGTCATACTTATCCTTTCTCTCCCTACTCCCAAAACTTGTGTGTTTATTAACCTGTTTAACGGCTCCTCTGTGTATACACTCCATTGCCCACACGAGAAACGTCAAAATCTCAGGTTCATTCAGAGGTTTCCACATTGATCAGCCACTTTCTGAGCACTGTGTTAGATGTGGAGAGGTACAGATGAGAAACAACCAAATATCTGCCTCCCGAAGCTACGCAGTCAGTCATTGTAACAAACGGAGACAGGGCACAATGGAAGCTCAAAGGAAAAGTAGCTCAACTCTGCCAGGAAGGCCAAGAAACGCTTCCCAGACGAGACAAGACTGGAGGTGATTCCTGAGTGGGGATTTCAGCCTACAGATAAAGGAATATCTGCCATTGTTGGCAGAGGCAAGCACACAGCAAGTACAGGGAAGCATAAAACAGCATGAGATGTTGGGGGAACTTTAAGTACTTCTCTTGATTTTCCAATGAGTTGTAGTAGTGAAAACAAGACAGTTGAGGAAAAGGTAGGTGCCAGCGAGCAGCCTTGGGCGCCACAGTAGGGAACTGGAATTTGATCTGATGAGGATTTAACATTTTTCATGAAATATTTTAACGGTAAAATGATTGAAAAGATGTGCTTTATAAAAATTATTCTGGTGATTTTCGTATGGAAGGTAGAAGTAAGCTGGTCAAGCCTTGAGGCAGGGCCTGAATTAAAGCAGGGGGAGTGGGAAGCCATCGTGAACTGCAGGCAGCGCGTTCCTAGGAGGATTGTCGTAGTCCGTGTGTGGTTAACTCTCCCCTCGGTACTTCACCACCGAGGACTTCGGGGAAGAACCGGCACCCCGCCAGTGAGCAAAGCCTGGGAAGAGCTGATGACGCGTGCTGCTGTAGAACTCCGTCATAGGACTTCCCATCACAAGTCTATGCAACCTTCCTTACTCTGACTTCAACTGTGATCTCCCTCCCATGTTAGTGGAAGATCTGCGCCCAACCTCGCAGAAGAGAAACCTCCTGCAACTCGCACTCTCGGCCCTCCCACCTCTCACCAGCCACGAGCGTCTCTTCCGCAGGCATGTCTTCCCAGGCGCGCCCTCCGTCTTCCCCCATCTACTACATCATGGTTGCAGCCTACAGGCACGCCATAAAATGTCCTTTCTTAAAAAGAGAGATAATTTTCCTTGAATCCCCTTCAGAGATGTCAGTGCTCTGCTTTTCTTCCCCCAAAGTCTTCGTTGCTGTTGCTAATTCATCCCACGCGTACTTCTTAGGACTATGAAACTGATCAGTATGTAAGAACAGATTTGCCACCGGTAGCCCTTCAGCCCTTGGATCTCATCCTCCTACTTGCTTAAATGCATTGTATGTTCTAAAGCGTCCATGTTGTTATTTGTGTTGTTAAGCCAGCACGGAATGTCTCTTCCAACTTTGTCTTCCTGTGAAAATGTCATTAATCACTCAAAGTGTACTTTAGAAACCAACTAGTCCATAAAGTCTTTCTCAGTCTCGTCAGGCAGAGTAATAATTTTCCTTTTCACTTCCTGCCTTTAATTCTGTTATTATGCCCTTATCTATTCAGCCTGAAATTATAGTTTATAATTTCAAGGCTCAAGGTCATAGTCCATGTTTTATAATTAAAGGTCATATGTCTGACACCCAAAATAAATTAAAAGCTTTGCAAAAAGAGGACACTTAATTTTCCCCACAGTAGAATTTAGCACTATGCCCAGCTTCTAACAAATGTCTTGTTTACTTGAATGGTTGGTTAATTAATTAAGAGTGAATCAATAGAAGGTTAAAAATAATTTTTTTTAAATTCTGTTGTTGCTCAGACTCTTGAATTTAACATTAGATATTTTATACTAATATTGTTTTCTTCAAAATGGCCCTAGATATTCAATACTGTCAAAACACTAGATCAAAATTTATCAAGCCCTTATTACCTAGGGTACCATTGGCTAATACTGAGCATAAAAATAGATGCTGGCTATGAAATTTTCTTCTATAGAGAAAAAGAGAGAAAGATTGATTGACTTCCAAATAATCAACGGATTTCCCATCTCCATGTTGTTATGTTCGCAGTTTTAAATCCAGTAAGACACCAATGTAGTAATTAATTTAGTCAATTTAAGAGTGGTACACTTAAACATAATAGTTATTTATCAAGATTGATTTTGCTTTATAAGTTTAAATGGTACTTAAATTAGTTCTGAATGCCTAACAAACCACCCCAAATCCTACTGGCTTTAGAAAGTCAATAATTTATTTAGCTTATAATTGGCGATTTGAGCTGGGCTCACCTGAGTGGTTCTGGTTTAGCCTGGGCTTAGTTATGTGCCTACAGCTAACAACCAGGTCAACTGACAGCTGATTGAATTAGGACCATCTCACCTGGGAAGATTCCTTTTTGATCCTGTGAAGACTCCAGCAAACTAGCCTAGGTTTATTCAGAGGGAAACTGGATAAGGACTGAAGAGAGAAACTGAATTTTGCAAAGTCTCCTAAGACCTAGGGGCACAGCTGACATATCACCTCTGCTACATTCTACTGATCAAAGACACAGACCCAGCTCAGGTCAAGAAGAAAAGGAGTAGACTCTACCTGGAACAGGACTGGATGAAGCACAAGCTGGAATCAAGATTGCTGGGAGAAGTATCTGTAACTTCGGATATGCAGATAACACCACACTTATAGCAGAAAGCGAAGAAGAGCTAAAGAGCCTCTTGATGAAAGTGAAAGAGAAGAGTGAAAAGTTGGCCTAAAACTTAACATTCAGAAAACGAAGATCATGGCGTCCAGTCCCATCACTTCATGACAAATAGATGGGGAAACAATGGAAACAGTGGCTAACTTCATGTTTTGGGGGCTCCAAAATCACTGCACATGGTGATTGCAGCCAGGAAATTAAAAGATGCTTGCTTCTTGGAAGAAAAGCTATGACCAACCTAAACAGCATATTAAAAAGCAGAGACATTAATTTGCCAACAAAGGTCCGTCTAGTCAAGGCTATGGTTTTTCCAATAGTCATGTATGGATGTGAGAGTTGGACTATAAAGAAAGCTGAGCTCTAAATAATTGATGCTTTCGAACTGTGGTGCTGGAGAAGACTCTTGAGAGTCCCTTGGACTGCAAGGAGATCCAACCAGTCCATCCTGAAGGAAATCAGTCCTGAATATTCAGTGGAAGGACTGATGCTTAAGCTGAAAATCTAATACTTTGGCCACCTGATGCAAAGAACTGACTCACTGGAAAAGACCCTGATGCTGGGAAAGATTGAAGGTTGGAGGAGAAGGAGATGACAGAGGATGAGACGCTGGTTGGATGGCATCACTGACTCCATGGACATGAGTTTGAGTAAACTCCAGGAGTTGGTGATGGACAGGGAAACCTGGCGTGCTGCAGTCCATGGAGTTGCAAAGAGTCAGACACTACTTCGTGACTCAACTGAACTGAACTGAAAGGATTATGGTCATTGTAAATCGATCTATCACAAACAGTTAAAATTCCATGAATACGTACTGAACATTTAATACGAGACTGTCACTACAGGGAACTACAGTGTGAGAGGTAGCCAATTACCATGTAATAATGAGATAAGTGGTACATGCTGTTTCTCTGCTTAGAACACTTTTTTCTCCTTCCATTTTTGTAAGACTCCTTTAAGTTTTCAAATAAACATCATTCCTCTGAAAATTCTATGACAGGGGACAATCTTGCTCTAGTAGTCCACGTTGGCACTGTAACTATTTCCCATGTGACAAACTTTTTTCATCAGTGTCCATATTGAATTATCACTTAGAGGGCATGGAGTATTGAAAGATCGGTCATTCTACCATCAGCTATTAATTTTTAAGTGATAGAAAATGAAAGTATAAAGTCGTCTTCATTCTTTACGTCATATGTAACGTCATGAGAATTTCTGCATCTGTGCCACTTGTTAACATCTCTGTTAGGGAACAGGTGGAAGGCAGGGAAGTTTTAAATAGCAGGGGCTGTTATTTAATCAGATTTCTACATTAGAAAGATCACTTGTCCCGGATTGTACGCAGGGATCTACTTAGAAGCAAATAATATAAGTTCAGTGAGAAAGTATGAGAATGTTCAAAGACAGAAAGAAAATGCACATTTTGAGAGCTATGTTCATACGATGAACATGCTAAGCCCACATTGTGATTGCCTGACTGGAGTTTGGGACTGACTATGTAAAAACCAGCAACGACGACTTGCTGGTTTCTAGCTCAGGACACTGGGACCAGCTGCGGCTCTCAGTGAGCGGGGATTTTAAAACATCTATAACTTAAGATAATAAAAAGAACTCTTTCAGGAAAAGTTAGCTTTCGGATTTGGGCACTGAAAATGGGCTAATGAATTTATGGACACATGCGGTTTACCATTATCACCTCAGTCCTTTACTGGTGACGAACAGGAGTCCCAAACTGTCTTTAGAGAACGTGATGAAAACTACGGACTTTGTCACCAAAAATAAGTATCATGAAGTTCATAACTTAAAAGCTTCACCAGCCCCTATGCGCTGGTGAATTTTGAATTCCATGTAGACTTCCCTGTTTAGGAAACAGACATGTTAACATTAATCCAAGCTAGATTCCGTCCCAAGGAAAGGACACAAGTGATTGAAGTGTGAATGAATTAATCTATTCAGCCTAGTAGTTTTATCATCTAATAATATAATTTTAAAATATTAAAATTGCATTTTTGGAAGTCTCTGGAATGTCCATGTGTTGACGAGTAACACAGGAGAGAAGAAGGTACTACAAAATCAGCTAATTATTCTCTTAACTGGAGTAAGAATTCTAAGGTTAAAGTCACTAGGATTTAACTGTACAAAAATTCAATAACTTATTTAATGTGTTAAATCCCTTCAATTAATTATTTTGTAAATAAAATAATTACTTTTCACATTCCAAGATGTGGATCCCCACCAAAGCACAGCATTTTAATAATTCCAAGTTTATATACCAAGACCGAAACAGCCTTGGAAGCACTATAGCAAATAATTTTCTTTTTCATGCAAAATCAGCAAATACCTGGTTATGTTCAAGCAGAATTCACGTGAAGCAGATACCGATAATCAGGTCATTAAACAGGTAAGCTAGAGAATAAGAATGCAGTTTCCACGGTGCCAAAGACACTAGAGGACAGTTCACTTCAGTATCTTCTAAACCAGCTCACAGATAAGAGCTCTAATGACTCAATCAATGTGCGGGAAGGAGAACTTTCAGTTTTAAAATTATTGCTTTGTTCAACATACTTACAACGCTTTTCCTTTTCTGTACATAAACTAGCATGATGACATATCACGATGATTTAGTCAGGAACAAAGAATGTTCACATCCTTCCCTTGTGAACGTCTGTCTAAGACATAATGAAAATACAGTCATTTCTGTGTGCATAGAGATTTCAAATTCTGTTGAATGACCTATAAGGGAGTTACTCTATTTATGCCTTTTTTCTTTTACCAAAGAAAATCGCTCATCTATAATTACAGTTATATAGTAAAGGATTTTTTTTCTTATTGAATTTTCTTTTTCAACAAAATTGATTTCTTTATTGACTCTAGAAGTGAAAACTAGTAAGTAGAATCTGGCATAAAAGGAATAGCTGGCCATATGCTTATATAATTCACTATAATCTGAACTCAACTGGAATACGAATTGCCTTTGGCGTCTCATGCAGCCGTGAGGGCACGTTTCCCAATGGAAAAGTCAATGGCTAGTCCAAGCAGGTATATGAATCTATGGCAAGAGTCACTTGAATCTGTAACTGAAGAAATTACGCAAAGGAAAACCAAACGAGAGATATGTACTTGGCACGATTCGCGACCTTCCGACTTGAAGCGAATTAGCATATAGTACAAGGAAATGGATAAGAGCACCATCCCGGTCTGCGTTTGTCATGCAGCTTAGGGGTGAGGGCAGTGAATGACCAGGGCTGGGACACTGGGAGAAAACAACCCAGGGATTCCAAGCAACTCTGTTAATTTCTGGACACAGCAACTGCCAAGAGCTCTAACAAATGTGTCTACTTGGCCGTAAGAAAGGCTGATGTGGGGCTGTGGCCGCCTCATTTATCTCTATGATCGTGATGAGAAAACTAAAGGCTACTGCCTGTGCACTATGGGATCTGGAGGGTCACTGGCATGTCCAAAGGATATATTCAGCCAGCTGAAGCTGACTCCTCCCCTAGTTTGAGGTGAGTTTGGAATGCCTGTTTATCTGGCACGCTCTGTTGTTTCCTGAGATTGGTGATGCTAAGCCTATTTGTAATCACGGGAATTCTTTCCTGCGTCTTGACAGGCAAGCTTTGAGTTATTTGAGGTGATGAGGGTAATGATTTACCAGCGACATTTTACTGTCTGTTAAAGGAGAAAAATGGCATCATCCCTGCATGGTGCAGACACGAAAAAGGTGCAGCCGGCTGAAGACTGCGACAGAAGAGGCCTCACAATCAATTAAAAAGGAGGCCCCGACGCATCGTATTCTGACTGCAAAAGTGTTAGCATCGTCACAACTATGATATTTCTTTGTCTTTGAACTGTAACAGGCTCTTTCGTAATTCTGAGGCACTCCAACCTGCAACATCACATCTTTCTCTCATGATGATAGTTGCCAGCAAATATTAAAAGGTTCATTCAGTGATTTAACATGAAACCATAACATACGGATTTTGGTTCAAAACCTTTTCTTCCAGAAAAAAACAAAGTCGTTTTGGAGCAGGCACGCCACTGCTTCAACACAAAAGATTTTTCTAAAAAAAAAAAAGAAAAGAAAAACTATAGAAAATTTCAGGGGAAGGGCAAGTTAAGTGAAAGAAAAATGGGAGGAAATATGTTTTACAGAACCAAATAGCAAAACGCCTTTTGTGTTTGTTGGGTTATATTGAGGGACATTCTATATCCACTAATAACTGTTCTTGTTCATTTAAATGGTGACTCTGAAAATGGGCAAGAATAAAACTCTGATTCTTTTTTGACTGAAAGCATAAATAAATATCAATAAATTGCAGTCTCAGGTAGGATCACTAATCAGAGAATTCATACACTCTAAAACCTACTCAAACTCATGTCCATCGAGTTGGTGGTGCCATCCAACCATCTCATCCTCTGTTGTCCCCTTCAAGGCAGGAGGAGAAGGGAGTGACAGAGGATGAGATGGTTGGATGGCATCACCAGCTTGTTGGACGTGAGTTGGTAATGGACAGGGAAACCTGGCGTGCTGCAGTCCATGGGGTCACAAAGGGTTGGACATGAATGAGTCACTGAACTGAACTGAAACAGAGGCTCCTTGCCAAGGTTGGTTCTGGGGCCAAAGGAGCATTTGAAAAGCAATGCAAAACCACACTCTCTCGAAAACACACTATTTAGAAGGTACAAGTATACTAAGAGCCAATCATCTCCACGCCATGATCTCTTATAGTACAAGAGAGTTGGACTTAAAGAAAGTTGAGCTCTGAAGAACTGATGCTTTTGAACTGTGGTGTTAGAGAAGACTCTTGAGAGTCCCTTGGACAACAAGGAGATCAAACCAGTCCATCCTAAAGGAAATGAGTCCTGAATATTCATTGGAAGGACTGATGCCGAAGCTGAAACTCCAATATTTTGGCCACCTGATGCCTGACTCATTTGAAAAGACCCTGATGCTGGGAAAGATTGAAGGCAGGAGGAGAAGGGGATGACAGAGGATAAGATAGTTGGATGCCATCACCAACTCAATGGACATGAGTTTGAGTAAACTTCAGGAGTTGGTGATGGATAGGGAGGCCTGGCACGCTGCAGTCCACGGGGCCGAAAAGAGCTGGACACAACCGAGCGAGTGAACTGNCAGAGGATAAGATAGTTGGATGCCATCACCAACTCAATGGACATGAGTTTGAGTAAACTTCAGGAGTTGGTGATGGATAGGGAGGCCTGGCATGCTGCAGTCCATGGGGTCGAAAAGAGTTGGACACAACTGAGCGAGTGAACTGAACTGAACCATACCCACTGTGGACAAAGACCATCTGCCTGCCAGAGGAGTAAACAGAGATGTTAAGACCATCAAGCCACCTGCCACAGTGCTCCCTGAGGGGATTCAGGATGGCAAAAAACAGGATACTGTCCCTAGATAGTTAAGGTGCATATCAAAAGAATAATTTCATTAAATCCAGACTGGTACATCTTCCCATACATAGAAAAGTGCTAAATTCATTAACTTGAGATGTCTGTTTTTTCTTTAATTAGCTGTAATCTTTTGATGTTCAACTACCTGGGTTTGTTTTGTTGTTGTTTTTGCAAGAACTCCTGTATACCCAGGTGGCACAGTGGTAAAGAATCCGCCTGCCAATGCAGGAGATGCAAGAGACTCAGGTTCGATCTCTGGGTTGGGAAGATCTCCTGGAGAAGGAAATGGCTACCCACTCCAGTATTCTTGCCTGGAAAACTGCATGGACAGAGGANGGCCAAAGGAGCATTTGAAAAGCAATGCAAAACCACACTCTCTCGAAAACACACTATTTAGAAGGTACAAGTATACTAAGAGCCAATCATCTCCACGCCATCAGCTCTTATAGTACAAGAGAGTTGGACTTAAAGAAAGTTGAGCTCTGAAGAACTGATGCTTTTGAACTGTGGTGTTAGAGAAGACTCTTGAGAGTCCCTTGGACAACAAGGAGATCAAACCAGTCCATCCTAAAGGAAATGAGTCCTGAATATTCATTGGAAGGACTGATGCTGAAGCTGAAACTCCAATACTTTGGCCATCTGATGTGAAGAAAATACTTTGGCCACCTGATGGGAAGAGCTGACTCACTGGAAAAGACCCTGATGCTGGGAAAATTTGAAGGCAGGAGAAGGGGACAACAGAGGATGAGATGGTTGGATGGCATCACTGACTTGATGGACATGAGTTTGAGCAAGTTCCGGGAGTTAGTGATGGACAGGGAGGCCTGGCGTGCTGCAGTCCACGGGGTCACAAAGAGCTGGACACAACTGAGCAACCGAACTGAACTGAACAAAACGATAGTACAAATAACATTTGTCTCTCAGAAGCTTAGAAATCATTGTGTCTACTTAAACTCCACTCTATAGTTGAAGCAATGTCTGGGTACCACCCAGAGCAAGAAAATTAAATGCTACATTTTTTACCTTCATTTTCTTTTTCAATTAGTTCTTTCCATGATCTAGAATCTCAGAATACCAAAGGATCACAGAATGGAGCTTCCTATGTCTCCATGTCCATGTATGCTTTGATGGTTCAAGTCTTCCAATATTGTCAAAATATTAATGTTATCTTTTAAAGGGCCCCACATTTTCCAGGCTTATATATTAGTGAAGTTACAGTCACATGGAAAAGAAGTAGAAAAAATAGAAGTTACTTTTTTTTAAATAAATTGTCGAGGCCATAAATGGAAGAACCAGCTAGAAGAATGTTTTGCAGCAGCATGAGGACTTTAGGCTATTTTACCTTGAACAGAAAATATCGGATGACCAGCAGAGCAAGTGCAGATGCAAAAGGCTCTCGTGCTTTTGCCCTATCTGTATCTATACAATTCACTCCAAATACTAAGTCTCCTTCGGCCTCTGTACTTTAGACATACCTCTTTATTAATATTCCTTCATATTGCTGTTGATCTAGGCCAAGAGAGCAAGTGAAAAGAAGGAAATAAAGAGGGAAAAAAATAGAAAGGGTTGTATCAGTGGCATACATCCAGTTCTAAATGCTGTCATTTCTTTCAGAGGGCTTTGGTCCAAACAAAGGAGAATATAAGAGACACCTGGTCTACCCAGACATCCAGCTATTCCGCTGATAACCCCTCAAACTGGCTATAGACTCTGAAAAAAATGGTTTAAAAAAAGCCTCGCATGGATCCCAGTGTAATCCAGTCATGACTCTCATTTAATGATTTCCCAGGATGAAAAAGGCGTAGATTTGGAGCCATGCAACTCTGTCCTAGAGATCAACCAAATGTTTCAGAACAGGAAAATCACCACATTTGAAAAGTAACTACATTATCATCACTTAAGAATTTGGAAAACAGTTATTGGACAAAATCAATTAGGTCTAAGTATTTTAGCATAGGTGTTTCCATTCTTGAACCAAATGTAGCAAACAGTATAATTTTATTTGAATGTTGAGCTTGCCAATTAAAACTGTCCATTTATATCCCCAGATGTTGCACTTCTCAATTCGCAGTAAGCCCGCTTTCTGCTTTTGCTTTGAGGTTTGCCAGGATGAACCTGTAAGGGTTCTTTTGGGAATCTGGCTGGCTCCATATGCCCTGAGGCTTAAACAAGCCAACTCTTAAGCTCAGCAAATGAGCAGACAGTAACATATCATTGGCAGGAACAACAGTCAGGTGTCAGATATGGGGAATGGTCCTCAATCTTCCCTTCTCCTGGGGAGAGAAGCGTCAGAAAAGGATCCACAGAGAGTACTCTATGGCTCAAACTGAAATCTCTAAATTAAAACCATCTGGATCCTCTGTCTTGTCCCCTATTGAATTCCACCCTCCATTAACTTAGCGGAGGAAAGCAGTATGCAATAGCATATATAAGCGTCTATACTGAGGCCATGGAGAAATGAGGACCAGAACCCACAGTTCCATCAAACTTTTTAGTCAGTTTTTAATTTAGTCTTCTGAACGGCAAAGCACTTTTCATCATTTTGGGATTTTCAGCATTGCCCTCCAACCTCCTTTCAGAGTACCTCTAGAGCTTTCTTGACTGCTTCTTCTATTTTTTTAAACTCCAACAAAGTATTTCCCTTCCCTCTCAAGCAATAAAGTCATTTTTCCCTTTCCATTGAAAAGCTTTCTCTCAGTCTTTATAATCACAATGAGAACACTCCCTCCAGTGCTTACTTTAATTCTATTTCC
Organism: Neotragus moschatus; assembly: GCA_006410615.1. NCBI lineage: Eukaryota > Metazoa > Chordata > Mammalia > Artiodactyla > Bovidae > Neotragus > Neotragus moschatus. The sequence goes on from SJYA01008422.1 coordinate 30,789, forward strand.
CCATCTTCTTATCCTGATACAATAGCTGCACTAACCTTTAGAATAAAAACAGTTCAGAACAAGCCCATCTCTTTTGATAGGAAACTTTCTTTCAGGTCAATACGATCTAGAGGCCTTGAAGTAAGGAATAAGCACCTTGAAAATCAGGACTTTCATTTGATCAGATGCAAAGCTCCTTGCCTGTTTAAGGTTTCTAATAATTGGCCTCAAATACCAACTCTCAGAACTTATATAAGCAGTCAGTTGTGCAGATCCCCAGCGAGGCTGCATTCTCTCATGGTTGAGTACCTAATTTAGGAATTTTACCCAATCACAGTAGACACGGTGGAGAAAACATTCCCATCAAATAGGAAGAACATTTTAGAGCTACTTTTCACAAATAAGGTTAAGACACTACTGTTTTAATTTTCAGAAGCAGTCTTACTTCTTCTTACCACCCAAATACACATACATATATATCACTTGAGACAGTTATTCAATAGAGCAGTGAGGATTTGTTGTCTTTTTTCCAGTTGATGGCTTCATGGATTAACTGCCTGTCCCAAATGTCTTGTTGAAAAGGTTAATATAATCTGCTCTATCATCATGTCTGCACATGGGGTTTTTGCACCTGTTTCGCTCCATATCTAAGAAAGAAATCCCACTATTTATTTCTATAATTCAATAACTACAAATATATAGGCTACTCTTTCTTCCTGCCAAGAGACAATTTTGAGCAATTGCTAAGATTTAGTCTCATACACTACATGAAACTAAATGCTACTGTATATCTCAGTCAAGGGACAGTAAGAATCTAAAAGTCTATACCATGAGATGTTACAGAAATGGAGTCTAAAACTCACTATAAACTCAAATGACTTCAGTGAATTTTGTGTTAGGATTTGTGATTTGATGACTGAAGAATCATTAAAAATGATATTGTAAATCAAGAATAAATTAAAGGAATTTTACTGTTGTAGTATAAGTCATAAGTCATCAAAATATTTTTGTTTCATCTCCTTGATTGCCCCTGGAAGCTAGCCAGAAATTAATGGTAATAACAGGAGATATACATGGTATATATATTTTTAATATTTTTAAAAATTGTAAAGATTTAAGGTATATAGTTGTATGATAACTTGAGAAATGAATTTTTCAAAATAATCTTTGTATTTAATTTGTGCTGTAGTAAAAGTTTTATAATGAAAAACAGCAAATTCCTTCCCACCCATCTTCACTACCAATTTCCACTCTGCCAGGCTCTTTTAGATGTTTCTTCTATTATTTACCTTCTTTTTTTTTAATGTGCAAATATTGCTATTTTTTAACTTCTCAATTTTAGGTGCTATTCATCAGCTTCCTTTTTATCTCTCATACATTACTATCATGCCATGTTCTGCACATTCTCAATTCATAAGTATTGTATGTGCGTGTTAATATAGTAATCAAAAGTCATATGTTAGTATTTAATATACAACTTAATATTTTGACATAAATGTTAACACATATTAAACAAAAGCTACTTTTAACATTATTATGTCTCAGTTTAGTTCAGTTCAGTTGCTCAGTCATGTCCGACTCCTTGCGACCCCATGAATCGCAGTACGCTAGGCCTCCCTATCCATCACTAACTCCCGGAGTCCACTCAAACTCACGTCCATCGAGTCGGTGATGCCACCCAGCCATCTCATCCTCTGTCATACCCTTCTCCTCCTGCCCCCAATCCCTCCCAGCATCAG
>SJYA01008423.1:0-16500 GCA_006410615.1 Neotragus moschatus
GAGTGATGCTAAAGCTGAAACTCCAGTACTTTGGCCACCTCATGCGAAGAGCTGACTCATTGGAAAAGATTGTGGTGCTGGGAGGGATTGCGGGCAGGAGGAGAGGGGACAACAGAGGATGAGATGTCTGAATGGCATCACCGACTTGATGGGCGTGACTCTGAGTGAACTCCGGGAGTTGGTGATGGACAGGGAGGCCTGGTGTGCTTCGATTCACGGGGTCGCAAAGAGTCGGACATGACTGAGTGACTGAACTGAACTGAACTGAATTGAAACTCCCCCCTTCACTCAAGGACTAACTCAATTAGGACTGAGCTGGTGGGAACTTGAACCACATGCAGGGAAGACAAAGGGTGCTTTGGGAGTTATCTTCTGCTTTTGTGTTTCTAGGAGCTCAACTTTCTTCCTGGCCTTAGTTCCAGGCATCAAAAGAGAGGCAGGGAGGGGAAGGAGGGACTTCCTTGATGGTCCAGTGGTTAGGACTCCGAGCTTCCACTGCACGCTCAGCCCTTAGTTGGTGAGCTAAGATCCCCAGTGGAATGCCTTGCAGTGCACCAAAAACAAAATAAGTATAAAATAAAATAATTTGGGGTGGGAGGAAGGAAGGAGACCCCTCACCTGCTGAGGGCAACCAGTGTGGGGACCAGTCATCACCTGCCCCAGCTCCTTCTGTCCAAGTGAGCCTGGCTGTCCTGCTGGAACCGCGACAACTTCTTTCCCTTCTCCCCTTCTCCCTTTGCCCCTCTCTCCTTACCTTTCCTTTCTCCCCTCCTGCACCAGACCAGCCAGCCTGCCAGCAAGTAGGCACTGGGTTTCCACTACCTGCTGGCTTCCCCACAGGAGGACGGGCAGCTCCCTGCTTTCCAAGTGGTCGAGGGCTGACATTCACCTCTAGGTCATATGATGTCAGCAGAAGAGGGAGAAGCTCAGTGTGCTCCCAAACTTGTGGACAGAGCAGGCCCCTGCAATGTCTTGGCTTATGTGCTTCCCTGAAATGCCTATAGTCAAGGCAGTCACCTGTGGGGTTTCCTCCGTTGTGGCATTAATAAGCACACTCCCATGGCAAACATCCTTAGGAAGGTGTCAAGACCCCATGATGCACTGCAGGGAACACGGGTTTGATCCCGGGTCCAGGAAGATTCTACATGCCTGGGGCAACTAAACCCGTGCACACAGCTATGGAGCCTGTTTGTTCTGGAGCCCTCGAGCTGCAACTACAGAAGCCCACAAGCTGTAGAGCTTAGGGTTAGGGTTAGGTTAGGGTTTGAAACAAAAGAAGTACCCTCTGTGAAGCTAGCACCACAATAAGAAACTAGTCCCTGCTTGCTGCAACTAGAGAAAGCTCACCCATACCAATGAAGACCCAGGAATCTTCAGTTCCTGTTCTTGTCTGACTCTTTGTGATCCCATTGATTGCAGCACACCAGGCTTCCCTGTCCATCACCAACTCCCAGAGCTTGCTCAAACTCATGTCCATCTAGTTGGTGATTCCATCCAACCATCTCATCCTCTGTCATCCCCTTCTCCTCCTGCCTTCAATCTTTCCCAGCATCAAGGTTTTTTCCAATGAGTCAGTTCTTTGCATCAAGTGGCCAAAGTATTGGAATTTCAGATTCACATCTGTCCTTCCAATGAATATTCAGGACTATTTCTTTCAGGATGGACTGGTTTGATCTCCTTGCCATCCAAGGGACTTTCAAGAGTCTTCTCCAACACCACAGTTCAAAAACATCACCTCTTTGATGTTCAGCTTTCTTTATGGTTCAGCTCTCATATCCATACATGACCACTGGAAAAACCATAGCTTTGACCAACCAGACCTTTGTTGGTAAAGTAATGTCTCTGCTTTTTAATATGCTGTCTAGGTTGGTCATAACTTTCCTTTCAAGGAGCAAGCATCTTTTCATTTCATGGCTGCAGTCACAATCTGCAGTGATTTTGGAGCCCAAGAAAATAAAGTCTGTCACTGTTTCCATTGTCTCCCTATTTGCCAGGAAATAATGGGACTGGATGCCATGATCTTACTTTTTTGAATGTTGAGTTTTAAGCCAACCTTTTCACTCTCCTCTTTCACTTTCATCAAGAAGCTCCTCAGTTCCTCTTTGCTTTCTGCCATTAGGGTGGTGTCATCTGCATATCTGAGGTTATTGATATTTCTCCCAACAATATTGATTCCAGCTTGGGCTTCATCCATTCCAGCATTTCACATGATGTATTCTGCATATAAATTAAATAAACAAGATGACAATATCCAGCCTTGATGTACTCCTTTCCCAATTTGGAACCAGTCTGCTGTTCCATGTCCAGTTCTAACTGTTGCTTCTTGACCTACACACAGATTTCTTAGGATGCAGGTAAGGTCATCTGGTATTCCCATCTCTTTAAGAATTTCCCACAGTTTCTTGTGATTCAAGCAGACAGAGATTTTGATGTAGTCAATGAAGCAGATATTTTTCTGGAATTCTCTTGCTTTTTCTATGAGTCAACAGATGTTGGAAATTTGACCTCTGTTTCCTCTGCCTTTTCTAAATCCAGCTAGGACACCTGGAAGTTCTCAGTTCATGTACTGTTGAAGTCTCACTTGGAGAATGTTGAACATTACTTTGCTAGCATGTGAAATAAGTGCAATTATGTGGTAGTTTGAACATTATTTGCCATTGCCTTTCTTTGGGATTAGAATAAAAACTGCCTTTTTCCAGTCCTATGGCCACTACTGAGTTTTCCAAATTTGCTGACATATTGAATGCAGCACTTTCACAGCATCATCTTTTAGGATTTGAAATAGATCAGTTCAAATTCCATCATTTCCACTAGCTTTGTTTGTAGTTATGCTTCCCAGAGCCCACTTGACTTCACATTCCAGAATGTCTGGCTCTAGGTGAGTGATCACGTCTAGAATCACATGATTATCTGGGTCATGAAGACCTTTTTTGTACAGTTCTTCTGTGTATTCTTGCCCCCTCTTCTTAATATCTTCTGCTGTTATGTCCATACCATTTCTGTTCTTTATTACGTGCATCGTTGCATGAATTCTTCCCTTGGTATCTCTAATTTTCTTGAAGAGATCTCTTGTCTTTACCATTCTATTGTTTTTGTCTATTTCCTTGCATTGATCACTGAGGAAGCCTTTATTGTTCCTTGACATTCTTTGGCTGCATTCATATGGATGTATCTTTCCTTTTCTCCTTTGCCTTTCAGTACCCTTCTTTTCTCAGCTATTTGTAAGGCCTCCTCAGACAACCATTTTACCTTTTTGCGTTTCTTTTTCTTGAGGATGGTTTCGATCACCAACTCCTGTATAATGTCATGAACCTCCATTCACATTTCTTCAGGCATTCTATCAAATCTAATCCCTTGAATCTATTTGCCATTTCCACTGTATAATCATAAAGGATTTGATTTAAGTCATACCTGAATGGTCTAGTGGTTTTCCCCACTTTCTTCAATTTAAGTCTGAATTTGGCAATAAGGAGTTCATGATCTTTGCCACAGTGAGCTCCTGGTCTTGTTTTTGCTGACTGTATAGAGCATCTCCATCTTTGGCTGCAAAGAGCATAATCAGATTTCAGTATTGACCATCTAGTGATGTCTATGTATAGAGTCATCGCTTGTGTTGTTGGAAGAGGTTGCTTTCTATGACCAGAGTGCTCCCTTGGCAGAATTCTATTAGCCTTTGCCCTGCTTCATTTTGTACTCCAAGACCAAACTTGTCTGCTGCTCCAGGTATCTCCTGATTTCCTACTTTTGCATTCCAGTTCCCTATAATGAAAAATACATTTTTTTCTTTCTTTTTCTTTCTTTTTTTTTTTTTTTGGTGTTAGTTCTAGAAGGTCTGGTAGGTCTTCACAGAAACATTCAGCTTCAGCTTCTTCAGCATTAGTGGCAGGACATAAACTTGGATTACTGTGTTATTTAATGGTTTGCCTTTCAATGAAGACCCAGTACAGCCATAAATAAATAAATTTTAAAAAAATTTTTAAAGGAGCTCAATATACTTTACAATAGCCAAGACATGGAAACAACCTAAATGTCCATTGATAAGTGAATGGATAAAGAAGGTATTTTATACATACAATGGAATACTGCTACTGCCAAGTCACTTCAGTCATGTCTGACTCTGTGTGACTCCATAGACAGCAGTCTACCAAGCTCCCCCATCCCTGGGATTCTCTAGGCAAGAACACTGGAGTGGGTTGCCATTTCCTTCTCCAATGGAATACTACTACAATGAAATACTACTACAATGGAATACTACTCAGCCATAGAAAAGAATGAAATAATGCCATTTGCAGCAATATGGGTGGACCTAAAGATTGTCATATTAAGTGAATTAAGTCATACAAAGACAAATAGTATATGTCATCACTTATACATGGAATCTAAATTATGACACAAATGAACTTTACAGACTCACAAACTAGAGGACAAATGGTAGCGAAGGATAAAGGTTGTAGGGGAAGGGATAAATCAGGAATTTGGGATTAACATGTACAAACTACTAAACATAAAAAGGATAAACAGCAAGAAATTACTATATAGCACAGGGAACTGTAGGCTTCCCCAGTGGCTCAGCAGGCAGTTTCTTTACTGGCAGGAGATGCCAGATGGGTTACATCCCTGAGTCAGAAAGATCACCTGGAGCATGAAATAGCAACTCACTCCAGTATTCTTGCCCAGAAAATCCCACGGACAGAGGAGCCTGGTAGCCTATAGCCCATAGGGTCACAAATAGTCAGACACAACTGAGCGACTGAACATACACACACACACACAGGGAATTATAGCCAATATCTTGTGATAAGGAATTGGAAAAAGAATAGATATTTACAGATATGTACCACTAATCACTTTGTTGTACCTTGGAAAATCAACTATACGTCAGTTAAAAAGAAAACCAAAATAGATAAAGTGCTCAATAGCTGCACGTGGGCTGTGGCTGCTGCCCCGGGCCGGCCTCGAGGTCCCTGCGCTGGGCTCAACAGCAAGGCAGTGATCGGGGCCACCAGCCACAAGTCACAAAGCTGGCTGCTTCAAAGAAGCTGACACAGCAGCCTCTCCTCACTGACCCCATGTATCCTCTCCACCTGGCACTGATCCCACCGGCACTGCATCTTATGAGGGGAGAGCGTAGGGGAGGAAGTAAAAGGAACCTGGAAAGTACTCAGAAAAGCATGAGCAGCTACCCCAGGCCATCTGGCCGCCCCAGTGAGGAGCCTGTGCTGACCCACGGCTGGCGCCCCGCACCCCGCCCCCACCCCCGCCTGCGGGGAGCAGCCTGGCAGCTGGGCTCTGCTGGCCGCACAGGGCCCCCCATCACCCACAGCCGAGTTCAGCATCTGTATCCATGATGTGCTTTCTGAAGCCCGGCAGCCTGCACTCAGTCTCAGCTGGTTCTTTGGGCTGGTGGAGGTACCTAGACCGGCCACAAAATATGAGTTCATTTTAGTAGAAAGAATCCATGCTAGGGAGCTTTTCAGCAAGTCAGCACACCCTTCTTCAACCAGTGCTTTTCAGGCTCCTGGGTTATGAGCTGGCCTCTTAGAAAAGTTCACAGCTGGGTCGGCCTTTATGTGAGGATGACTCGGGTGGATCACAGAGCAGCCCTCATTCTCCCCTCATCCTCCCCTCATCCTGAGGATTTTCACTTTACTAGGCGCAGCGCTTTCTTTTAAGCGTAAGTGATAAAGACAGAGTCAACCACAGGGTTGGGAAGAAGGCACGGAGCTGCCCATCCCAGCTGTCTCCCCGAGTATCTCCATATGGTCAGTGCTCCAGAACTGGGGCTCCAGCTCAGTCACTCACTGTCACCACCAGCAAAGCACAACCCAGAGCAGGTCAGGGTGACATGCTCACCCTGTGCTCTGTGACAGAATTTAGAGCCCTGCACTCATATTCCAAGGTCTCTCTTTTAGTGTCATCTTCTTCCAGAAAGCTCTGAATCACTTTGCAAACAGGCAAGTGATCTCTTGCTTAGAAACAAGTTGTTAAAGGGATGGTTAGGATTTACAGGAAGCTGTACAAGAGGATCTGGCAGTGAATTTCACCATCGCTTCTTCCATCCTCACAGCGATTCGACAGTTTGGCCACGTTCACGTCATACAAGTGAAGACTGAGGATCAGCTATGCAACCGGCACAACACTGTGCAGCCAGTCACGGTGGGGCTTGAACTTTGCCTGACCCAGATCCAAGGCTCCAATGTTGCCTCCAATGCAACCCAGACTTGGGGTGGGTCAGGTGGTTTCCGCAGCACATCCTTACAGAAGAGGCATCATTAGTAGCCGTTAAGGTTCACAGCTGCCCACAAAATCTAAAACATAGTCCAATGGTGTTATATCCCCAGCCCAGACACCACTATCCCTCCTGCCTGCAGTACCAGGAGCTGCTCGCAGTTGGACCCCTGTACCCCCAGAGGCTCAAGTGACAGGGGCCTTGGTTCCCTAAGCCCCCAGCCCCTTTGAGGCCAAGTTTGTGGAGACTGGTTCCTTGAGAAGATGGGCTGGAGAGGAGATTGGGCCACTGCTGAGAGGGGATATTTAGATGGGGAAGACTTGATGCAAAATGTCAGGGAGAGACCTGGTGGGGGACATTTGGGGACTTCAAAGCACCATCAGAGAAAGCTCTAGATAGGGGTGGGAATGTGAAGGAAGACTCAGTGGGGATGCGAAGGGAGAATCTGACACATGGGGACAGGGCAGCTCTCACCATTCAGGTTCATGGGTCAGGAATGCCTTTGTGTGTCTGGTCATACCTGAGAGGTATACTCGGCAGATGAGAAATGCTGAGTAGACAGATCCTGGAGCCAGACTCTGGGCTCAGGGAGACCTCTACTCAGAGAGGCTTAGACTTATCCACCCCCTGGTCTGCCTCTCCATTGGCTCAGAATATCCCTAACCAGCTGCGGCCATTGTCTTTGCTGAGTAGAGACCACAGGCTAAGATCAAAGGCCACAGAGGTCCAAGGAAGAGCCCTCAGGGATCCAGCCATAAGGTACTGTGGTCCTGGGATGGGGGGGGGGCTCTCAACGAGGCCAACCCTGTTGCTGTCATCAATGGCCCACCCCGAGGCAGCTGAGCCAAGACAAACAAGTCGCATTAGCTCACTGCCTGAGCGTTCAGATGTTCTATCTGTCAGAAATGTGGACTTTGGCCTGAGGTCTCAACAGAAAAATAATAAGCATGAAATCTTGAAACAAAAGAATGTTAACTTGAACCATTTCATTTTATCTTAGAGCTATTCAGATCCAAACATCACTCATGGCAAAGCCAAGATTTAAATGGGCCCTTTGGGAAAGAAGTAAAATTAGGGGGGTGGGGTTCCAGAAAAGGATAAGGAAGTAAGAGACTGCAGGACATCCAGACTTGAAAAAGGAAAGTAACAAACCAGCACCAGGCACTGCTGTGAACTCTGACCCCAAGGGTGGAACACATAGCCCATTGCCTTCTGCTTTCTCCAGTTGCTCTGTTTTTCTGTCTCTGTTGCACAGGGCAGTTTGGGATGCAGGGACGATACCCTGGAGAAAGAAAGGTGGAGACAGGCAGCTCATAGGAGCCACAGACCAGGCTGGGGCACCAGTACCCTGTGTGCTTTCACGGCAACAGCTTCTGCATGTTCAAGTCCATGTTCCTGTTTCCCTCCAGGGAAGGGTGTTGGGGCCCAGTCAGAGGAAAGAGGCCTGAGTGGCCCATAGAAGCCAGACCTCAGGAAGCTCTGAGAGGGCGTAGGCCTGGCTGTGCTGGGGATGGTGGATGGTCCCCACACAGGTATGCTCTTAAGGGGGTGATGGGCAACCTCCCAACCTGGTCTGGAACAAGCCATTCCAGTGACCCCTCCAGAGGCAGGCCTAAGGTGCCAGACAGTGTGGAATGGGGCCCAGAAGGAAGAGGCTCAGAGGTGGGGAGGCGTTTAGTCTAGGAAATGTGCAGCCTGAGGGCGTCAGAGAAGGCCGGATGCAAAGTGAAGTCGAAAGTCAACCTTTGTTTGGCTGCACAGTCCAGAGACTAGACCAAGAGACAGAAGAAGGAAACGTGTGTGGCCTTCATGTTTATACTTAAAAGCTAGAGAGGGAAAGACGAGACAGTGAACAACACTGACAAAACTGTGGGGTCTGCCTCATTAACTGCTGAATCTCCAGAAGCAAACCCAAGGCCTGCACAGTGAGGACTTGATAACCGTTGAATGGATCAATAAACATATATTCCAGGGAGGAAGTTAGGCAAGTACTAGTCAGCTAGTGCTGCAGGGATGCATGTGACAACCCCACAGCAGGTGACTCAGGCTCCAGTCTGTCCTGCATGGCCCATTTTGGGACTGAGCCTGAGGAACAGTGGTCACCTCGCGTAGGCTTGCTCATGGCCAACCACTACTCAAGTTGTGGTCCAGCCCAAAATCAACAGGCAAGAAACAGAAAAACAAAAGAAAGAGCATAAGCATGAGCTTCAGAGCTCAGGGGATTCAGGTTGAAATCTTGATTGTAGCATCAAGGAATATATGAACTCACTCAAAAAATTCATTCACTTTTTTTCTTATTTTTTATTTTTTAAATTATGAAAGCATGCTAACACCTTTATAGGAAACTTGGGAAGTACAGATCAAAATTACATATAGTTCTACTATATATTACATTTTTTTAAGTATATAAATTAAGATTTTAGTTGGAGTTTCCCAATATCAAACTCTCAAAAATTAATAGAATGAATAGACAAAAAAGTAGAAAGATACAGTAGACCTGAAAAGCACTATGAACCAATTCAACATAATTAAGATTTATACAATTTTCACACAACTGCGGGATACAAATTATAATTAAATTCCCATAGACTATACATCAAGAGTCACTGGAACATATCCGGGGACATAAAACAAGGTGCAAACATTTCATGGTCTAAAGGTATTGAAATCATACAGAATCTATTCTCACCATTATGGAATTATGTTAGAAATCAATATCAAAAGATATATGAAAATAATCCACATGTTTTCAAGTGCAATGTGACTTTTACCAAGAGAGATCTTTGACTTAACCACTGAACGCCTGGCTGATTTACGTCAATGTATGGCAAAATGAGTACAGTATTGTAAAGCAAAACAAACTAAAAAAATAAAAATTAAAAAAAAAAAAAGACTGAAAAAACAGAGAGGGTGATTGCAGAGAAGAAAGTATTTAAATGAGAAATTAATATCAAAGTTACTTTAAAAATCCATGTATTTGGAAATTAAATGTTCGCTTTTAAATGATGGGTGTATCTAAGAAACCATAAAAAGGAAAATTAGAAAATATTTGTTACAGAGTAAAAATGAACAGAGAATTCATCAGAAATTGTTGCACACAGCTGAAACTGCTGAATGCATCTAAATATAATATGGAATCATAAATAAGGTATGAAAACAAATAATAGACACTGGCATAAAATTTTGTGAAATTTGAATAAAATCTCAGTTAATAATACTGTATCACATGTTAATTTCCTGTTTTTTTTAATGATATAGTATTTCTTCATATTCTCAGAATTGTATTAGAAGTTTCAAGCCTCATAAGAAATTTTTCTTAAAAAAATCACTAAAATAATGTTTCCTAGACTTTTCACAGTAATATTAGAGGCCAGAATAGATGGAAGTATATCAAAGTTTTGAGTGAATATAAATTAGAAACCTAGCATTCTATTTATACTTAGTCAAACAAGTGAAACCAAAATGTTACAAATGTTTTAGCTAAGCAAAAATTCATGTTTTCTCAAATATATATATTATATTAATATTATTCATACTATATATGTGTGTGTGTGTGTGTGTGTGTGCAAAAGCTTTTCTGCTGCACTCAATAAAGCCGTGAGAAAAAGCAACCAAAAAAAAAGACGTGAAATCAGGTATCATAAAGTAAATGACATGGTAGCCCTGAGTATGAGATGGAAAAGCCAACTGGATAAAGTAAAAGATCTTCATGTAGCCCAGTTGTTTCTGAGCATGGCCTCTCATTAGAATCATATCTGGAGCTCTGGAGGAAAAAGCAATACCTGGACATTTGTATTTTTCAAAAAATTTCAAGATAACTCTAATGTGCATCTGGATTTTAAAAAGTGATTACAGGTTCTTCTATTAAGTGGTAGTTTTAGTGATGTAGAATACTATTATTTTCTGTTGATCAATCATGATCAGTTCAGTTCAGTAGCTCAGTCATGTCCGACCCCTTGCAACCCCATGAATTGCAGCATGCCAGGCCTCTCTGTCCATCACCAACTCCTAGAGTTCACTCAGACTCATGTCCCTCGAGTCAGTGATGCCATCCAGCCATCTCATCCTCTGTCATCCCCTTCTCCTCCAGCCCCCAATCCCTCCCAGCATCAGAGTCTTTTGCAATGAGTCAACTCTTCACATGAGGTGGCCAAAGTACTGGAGCTTCAGCTTTAGCATCATTCCTTCCAAAGAACACCCAGGGCTGATCTCCTTTAGAATGGACTGGTTGGATCTCCTTGCAGTCCAAGGGACTCTCAAGAGTCTTCTCCAACACCACAATTCAAAAGCATCAATACTTCGGTGCTCAGCCTTCTTCACAGTCCAACTCTCACATCCATACATGACTACTGGAAAAACCATAGCCTTGACTAGACAGAACTTTGTTGGCAAAGTAATGTATACAATGGTATTAAAATGAATAACAGTTACATATTCACAACAGTAAAAGATGTTTATAAGCTTTCACAATCAATAGCCAGATAAAAAATAAAAGATATTTACAATTGCAAGCCATAATGGAATTATGATTAACCTAACAGTATAAAATAATTATGTATGATTTAGAGTTAAGTGATGTGATGAGTGGAAATGCATTCATGCTCATGTTTTCATCTGCCCAACAGTCTGTCTCTCTTGCTTGGTGCATTTATCCACTTACATCTAAGGTAATTATCAATATGTATCACCCTATGACCATTTTCTGAATTGGTTTGGGTTTATTTTGTGTAGGTCTTTTCCTTCTCTTGTGTTTCTTGCCTAAAGAAGTTCCTTTAGCATTTGTTAAAAAGCTGGTTTAGTGGTACTGAATTTTCTTAACTTTTGCTTACCTTGAAAGCTTTTGATTTCTCCATCAAATGTGAATGACAGTCTTGCTGGGTAGGGTATTCTTGGTTGTACATTCTTCCCTTTCATCACTTTAAATACATTATGCCATTCCCTTTTGGCTTGTAAAATTTCTGTTGAGAAATCAGCTAATAACCTTATGGGAGTTCCTTTGTATGGTTTTTGTCATTTTTCCCTTGTTGCTTTTAATGTTTTATCTTTGTCTCTAATTTTTGTCAGTTTGATTACTATGTGTCTCAGTGTGTTCCTCCTTTGATTTATCCTGCTTGGAACTCTCTGCACTTCCAGGACTTGGTTGACTATTTCCTTTCCCATGTTAGGGAAGTTTTCAGCTATTATCTCTTCAAATATTTTCTTGGATCTTTTCTCTCTCTCTTCTCCTTCTGGGACTCTTATAATGGAAATGTTGTTATGATTAACATTGTCCCAGAGGTCTCTTAGGCTGTCTTCATTTTTTTTTTCTTTTAATCTATATTATGTTTGGGAAGTGATTTCCACCATTCTGTCTTCCAGGTCACTTATCCACTCTCACTGTCATCTGGGCCCAGATGGAAAATGGATACATTTTCCTGCCTCAGTTATTCCTTCTAGTGTATTGTTCATCTCTGTTTGTTCTTTAGTTCTTCTGAGACTTTGGTACACATTTCTTGCATCTTCTCCATTCTGTTTCCAAGATCCTGGATCATCTTCACTATAATTATTCTGAATTCTTTTTCTGGAATATTGCCTGTCTTCAATTCATTTAGTTGTTTTTCTGAAGTTTTATCTTGTCCCTTCATTTGGAACATAATCTTCTACCTTTTCATTCTGATTAATTTTCTGTGATGTAATTTTTGTTCCATTGCTACATGATTATAGTTCTTCTTACTTCTTCTGTCTGACCTCTGGTGGATGAGGCTAAGAGGCCTGGGTAAGCTTCCCAGTGGGGGGAAAACACTGGGTGGGTCTTTCTCTGATTAGCAGGGCTATACTCAGTAAAACTTTAATGCTTCTCTGCTGATGGGTGAGGCTACACTTCCTCCCTGTTAGTTATTTGGCTCCAGCCCTGGAGTTCACAGGCTCTATGGTAGAGTGACCTTCAAGAGGGCTCATACTTAGGAGCAACTCCAAGTACTGCTGTTACCAGTACCCATGTCCCATGATGAGCCACTGCCAACCCACTCCTCCAGAGGAGACCCTTCAACACTAGTAGGCAGGTCTAGTTCAGTATCCTGTGGGCTCACTGCTCCTTTCTCTTGGGTCCTTGTATAGACAAGATTTTTTTTTTTTTTTTTTCCCTACAAGAGTGGAGGGCTTCCTTGGTGGCTCAGACAGTAAAGAATCTGCCTGCAAGAGACCCAGGTTAAATTCCTGTGTTGGGAAGATCCCCAGGAGAAGAGAATGGCTACATACTCCAGTATTCTTACCTGGAGAATTCCATGGACAGAGGAACCTGGCAGGCAGGGGGGTCACAAAGAGTTGATCATGACTGAGTGACTAACACTACAAAAGTAAAGTCTCTATTTCCCTCAGTCCTGTGGAAATCTTTAATCAAATCCTACTGCCTTTCAAAGTCAGATTCCCTAGGGATTCCTAGTCCTGTTGCCATACCTCCAGGCTGGGAAGCCTGATGTGGTGTCCAAACCTTCATAACAGTGGGAGAATTTCTTCAGTATTATTGTTCTCCAGTTTGCAGATCACCCACTTAGTGGGTATGGGGTTTGATTTTATCATGATTGTGCCCCTTCTACTATTTCACTGTGGCTCCCCCTTTATCTTTGGATGTGGGGTATCATTTTTGGTGCTTCCCAGTATTCTCCTGCAGATGGCTGTTCAACAGCTAGTTGTGATTTCAGTGCTCTCACAGAAGGAGAAGAGAGCATGTGCTTCTACTCAGCCAACCCTACTATTCACTCACCTTCAAAATGGGTGAAATAGCTACTTTTAAGAGTTGTAAGGATTAAACCTAAAACACATGAAGCACCTCCCAGGTTACTTGACATGTGGCAGGCAGCCACAAGTAGGCGCACTGTGGTCTGGGAGCTGTCTTCAACCTTGGCCTTGAGTCTGAAGAGCTCATCTGTGCCCAATGCCCTCTGTGGCTCAGAGGTAAAGCCCACTCTGGACATGGCCTCCAAGATGTGCCTGGGGTCTGGGAAAGGGTCAGGGTTGGAAAGATAACCCAGAAGTCGAGAGGCAGCAGTAGCCATCCCAGACTCTGAGTAAATGCTTCTCAGTTCTGCCAGAGCTGCTGTTTCATTTTTATCCACTTCAGGCCCACACTGCTGCCTAGAGATGTCCTTATGCAAAATCCTCTCACTTCCCAGGCCTGGCTTTTAGTTCTGCCTGTGTCTTGAGTGAGACTAAATATTAATGAGGAATAAAATGCTTCAGGCAAACAGCTTTTCCAAATGGTACTTTTTCCAGATTGCATTTGAACTAGACCTTGGCCTGAAATGCAATATCCAAAGCTGACTTTATAGCTTGCAAGGCCATTTTCCATGAAGGCTTATATAATGATGCAGAATTCATAAGATCCAGTGAAATGTCTGGCGTTGGTCCCAGGTTTATCCACTGAAGTCTATTTTCTTTTGTCCTTATCCACTACTTTGTAAATTACTGGCATAATTCTAAGAGAAAGAGATGATAAATGCTGTTTTTGTCATTCTGATTTCATAATGCCCATGTGAAATGTTCATCTTTATAACCCTTATGGGATGGATTTCTGTAATTCAGCATTCCTTCTCAAATCTTCAGCAACATGTTTTCTTTCACTTTAGTTCATTCATTCCCCAAGTATTATTTGAGTGCTTATCTGTATCAGGCACTGTGCTAGAGGATGGGAATTTAGTGAAAAATAAACATGCAGCCACTGCCCTTGTGTACAGATGAGAAAGCAGAGGCCCAAAGAGGATAAAATCTGGCCCAAGTCACACCACAAGTTTGAATCAAGATTGGAAGTCACATATCGTAAAGGGAACAGCTATATACTTTGCAAAGATGGTAAATGAAATTATGGGGCCCTTGTCCAAAAATTATTAAGAATTTCAAGACATCAACAGCAGACCATTAAATCAAATTTAGGGTCCTTTGGTCTCATGCCCACGCAGCTGGCCCAATTCTCTGGATCATATTATTTTTTATCAGTTTCTACAAATTGCATAATTACTTGAGGATGAAATTAAAAGGGAAGTGCTTCTGAGGAAAGAAGGAGCCACCAATAATGCTCAAGACAAAGAGCAAACAGGAAGTTCACAACTGATCTTGCAATTTGCCAGTTTGTGGTCAAAGTTAAATGTCTTGATAGGTCTTAAGCAGCAGAAACCCCCAGTTTAAATTCTTGACTATTCCCATGACACATAGAGAAGCTCACAATTGCAAGTACACTCATCTGTGTACAGATTCTGAGGACAGAAACTTTGTGGGAATAACCATCCCAGTGTCCAAACTGGCCAGTAGTTCCTGGTAGCTCAGACGGTAAAGCGTTTGTCTACAATGCGGGAGACCTGGGTACGATCCCTGGGTAGGGAAGATTCCCTGGAGAAGGAAACGGCAACCAACTCCAGTAGTCTTGCCTAGAAAATCCCATGGATGGAGGAGCGTGGTGCAGGCTACTGTTCATGGGGTCGCAAAGAGTCAGGCACGACTCAGTGACTTCACTTCACTTCACATTACATAGGCTACCTCTGTGGCTTCACTGGTTTCTTTCTTTTTAAGAGGAGCCTCAGATCCTGAAGGAAGGGAGCCCAGGACCACTCTGCCTTTGGTTGAGGCTGTGCACTAAAATCACGCTGATCAGAGAAGAAAGGTGTGGTCCTCTTTTCTGAGTGGGATGGGAGTAAGGGGGTGGGGAAAATAGGAAGACCTTCTCCACATTAGTTTGTGAAGGGTTTTAGAAGGAGTTCACCAACTTTTGAGGTCCTTGGAAGGGATACTGAGCCCAGGTTCTTTTAGTTTCCCCGGGTAGGAGGTAAGGGGTGGGGGAACAGATGGGAGGCCAGTGAGGTGGATATTGCATTCTCCACAGCATGTATGCACACACACACATACAAATTGGTAAATAGTGATAATTTATAAGTTTCTACAAGATTGGTGAACTAGCTGCAGAGAATTTTAAATGACCTTGAGTAAATTTTTTCCTAGAAAAAGTAGAGATATGTCTTCACAGCAGTTTTTCTCCAGAAGCTCTCTCAGGCTCCTATATAATCACCCTCCTTAAACTCCCCAATGAAAACTTCATTTTGGAATCTTGTTAAGGACTCACACTGACATACCTATGCCAAGGGACCCAGGAAGCACAGCAGATTGTCCAAGCGTTTATGTGTTTATTCTCTGCTGCATCTCACAATGATTTGAAGAGGCTTTCAGCTGCAATGATAAAATGTTAACACACAACTAGGGACTTCCCTGGTGGCCAGTGGTTGAGAATCCATCTTCCAATGAGGGGACACAGATTTTATATCTGATCAGGGAACTAAGGTGCCACATGCCTTGGGGCAACTAAACTTGTCCACCACAACTAGCGAGCCCATGCATCACAGCTAGAGAGCCTGAGCCCTGAANACAACTAGGGACTTCCCTGGTGGCCAGTGGTTGAGAATCCATCTTCCAATGAGGGGACACAGATTTTATATCTGATCAGGGAACTAAGGTGCCACATGCCTTGGGGCAACTAAACTTGTCCACCACAACTAGCGAGCCCATGCATCACAGCTAGAGAGCCTGAGCCCTGAACTACTGAGCCCACAGTCTGGACTCTGAAGCCCACGCTCCACAATAAGAAGCCCTTGGGTCATGATAAGAGAAGCTCCTGTACTGCAATGGAAACCCACTGCAGCCAAAATAAAATCAAACAGAAACACATAACTAGAGATGTCACTGGAGGATGGATGTCAGCAGAATGGCAGACTTTAAAGCTCCAAACTGTCTCATCCCACAGAAATATCACACACAAAAATCAGAAACTGTATGAGCCAATTTTGTGGGAGTTCAAGAAAACAGTCAAAGATTTACAGTAACCAAGTAAATTCCCAATCAAGAAAAAGTGATCTTCAAAATGTGAGGAGAGCTTCATGGTGTTTTACTCCCCTGATATAATTTTCAATAGATTTTAAAATATTGAAATCACAGAAATTTTATTTTCTAGTCACAATAGAATGAAAGCAGAAGTTTATAACAGAAGGAAAACCAGAAATGTCACAGATAGGTGGAAATTAAGCACCACTGAAACAATCAATGGATCGAGGAAGAAAACAGAAGGAAATTAGAAATATTTTGAGACAAATGATAATGAAAAAAACATACCAAAACATAAGATGCAGCAAAAACAGTGCTAAGAGAAAATGTATAGTTATGAATGTTTACACCGAAGAAGAAAACTGGCGGATTCATGTCAATGTATGGCAAAACCAATACAGTATTGTAAAGTAAAATAAAGTAAAAATAAA
>SJYA01008424.1:0-16498 GCA_006410615.1 Neotragus moschatus
ACCAGGAGATTAAACTAGTCAATCCTGAAGGAAATCAGTCCTGAATATTCATTGGAAGGGCTGAAGCTGAAGCTCCAATACTTTGGCTACCTGATGCAAAGAGCTGACCACTGGAGAAGATCCTGATGCTGGGAAGGATTGAGGGCAAGAGAAGAAGGGGATAACAGAGGATGAGATGATTGGATGGCATCATCAACTTGATAGACATGAATTTGAGCCAACTCTGGGATGTAGTAAAGGACAGGGAAGCCTGGCATGCTGCGGTCCATGGGGTTGCAAAGAGTCAGATACAACTTAGTGACTGAATAACAATATTAACCTTCACTATTTACATGTTGTCTGTGGTGGGTTCCCTACTTCATGAGCAGAGCTGGTTAGATCTGACAAAGGGTACAGATCACAAAGGATAAAACACTTACTCTGTACCTTTAGAAAAAGGTCTGCCAATCCCTAAAGCAGACCTATTCCAGATAACAGGTGAATATATCAGACAGGAAATGCCGACAATCTTCTCAGATTATTTAAGAAGTAAATAATTACAGTTAAAATTTCAATTCATAATGAATATCACTGCTATCAGTAGTAATATCAGGGGCTTCCCAGGTGGCATGGTGGTTAAAGAATCTGACTGCCAACGTAGGAGACGCAAGAGACATGGCTTTGATCTCTGGTTCGGGAAGATCCCCTGGAGAAGGGAATGGCAACCCACTCTAGTATTCTTGCCTGGAGAATTCCATGGACAGAGAAGCCTGACGGGCTACAGTCCACGGGGGTCACAAAAGAGACATGACTGAACACAAGCACAACGGCAGTTTTGTTGGTTGGTTGCTTATTTTAAAGAAACATACAATTTGTTTCCTATCTCCCAATGCCAATAGATTTCTGTAGCTTCTTCCCTTTCAAAAAACAGTAATATCAATACAAAATAATAGAGAAATGGATGTGGCAATGAGTATAACCAGAAAATTCAGAGGGCTGGTGTGTCTCTGGCTTGCTCCCCTCCCGCCCACTGTCCACAGGTTGCCACAGCACATGAAGGCCAGGGTGATTCACCCGCTGAGGGCAGCCCCAGGCTTGTGGCTTGTCACCTGCCCCAACACCTGTGGAGGGTGACGGTAAGTCCACCGATTCTTTGACATTCCTGCCCTCAGAAAGTGAAGCCTGAGATGCTCTGCCCCACTCCACACCAGATGGTCTT
Source organism: Neotragus moschatus (assembly GCA_006410615.1). Classification (NCBI taxonomy): domain Eukaryota; kingdom Metazoa; phylum Chordata; class Mammalia; order Artiodactyla; family Bovidae; genus Neotragus; species Neotragus moschatus. Next base: position 1,199 of record SJYA01008424.1, read on the forward strand.
GGCTACTTGCCCTGAAGGAACAGGACACAGGAGAGGTGGGCATGTGTGACTTCCAACTGCAGGACCTAAGAGTCACAGTGGCCCCTTGCCACCTTCTCTTCACTGCTCACTTTGGGTCCATATGGATAGGAACTGAAGGTTCCCGCCAGCAGCTGGCATGGACCGTGAGGGAATATGCACCCATGTGGGCTCTGGCTGCATCAAGCTGTAAACTACAGACCCAGCTGACATCCTGCCTGCAGCCCAGAGACACTCAGGCAGAGCTACCAAGCCAAGCTGCTTCCAGATTCATGACCCAAGAAAACACTGATAACAGAGGTGCACTGTTTTTTAATGCTGCCAGGTTCTGGGGTAATGTGTTATGCACAAATAGAGAATTCCAGTAAGATGGATGAACCTAGAGCCTATTATACAGAATGAAGTGAAGTCATTCATTAATAGAGAAATAGAGATACTCCCTCAGCAGCACCCACAGGGAACCACCGAGAGGTCACCAGGTTCACATGATAACCGCCTGGCACACGCCTGCCGTGCTTAGTCGCTCAGTCGTGTCCGCCTCTTTGCGACCCCATGGACTGTAGCCCGCTACTACCTGCCCCTTCCTCTGTGACCCTCGAGTCTCTGGTGCAGACCTGGGTTTTTCTACCACCTCAGATAATCATTTTTTCTGTTGGAGAAAATCTGTTGTTCAGTATTTGTTTCTGAGCTAATTTTCTCATTTCAGTCAATTTTAAACCAAACGATAAAAACCTCAAACTATACTTATGGACTTATCCTGTGTACCTTTGGATCCAGGAGTCAGTGGCAGAGAGTGGATGGAGAATGTGTATTTTAATTTGTAAAAACGTGAAGTCAAGGATAAACAGCCTGGTTCAGTTCTGGAGGATGTCGTACTGTGAACACTAGATTTTAAATAGTGACCCACCAACAAGTGACTAGGAGAATGTAAACATTTAAGAGGCTTTCGTTTAATACCCAAAATGCTTTAAGAAAAAGCTGAGTAACTTAATTTATAGTCACACGAAAAGGAACCTAGGCAGTGTCAGAGCATTCTGGGCTTGCCAAATCCCTCCTCAGGCAGAAAGTCTATGATTCTAGTCTTGAAACTGAGGAAGGGAGGGAGGTACATGGTCCGGGCTATCTTTCAATGAGAAGACATGAAGTCTCAGTAACAAGTGGTTTGCCTTAAAACCTGAATTTTCACCAAAAAGAACCAGCCATCTGTTTTGAATATTTTAAAGACTAAGCCTCTATTTGAGCTGTGCTTTGATCTCCTAGGATAATAGGAAGACAGTGATACAGTCCAGCTACACCTCAATCAAGTGTGTGCATTTAATTCGTCCCAGAAACGCCAACCGCCAGGCCCAGCTGCAAGCTTCAACCTCGTCATCGCAGGACCGGGAGGAAGGACAGAGACATCAAGGGGGAATGGCTTTTTTGTTTTGGTTGATGATGCATTTTTGGGTTCAAGAAAATAGTCCTTTAACCCAAAACAGACAGTAATCCTAAAGACAGAGAGAAATATATAGAAAATAACAAATTAGGGAGAAGTTGAGGACAAGTTAATGAAAGAAATACTGCAGAACCCTGTTGTAACACAACTGTTGTTTAATAGCTCAGATAAGATGCGAGTCAGATCACATCCTCCAAAACATAACTCTATAAAATAAAAACATGATGTCATAGGCAAGCATGAGGGCTGTCTCCTGGAACTGGTATTAAAAGGGGTCTCGTCACGTTAGCTGAGGGGTAGGTGATAAATTTGACAGTGTATCCTAGAAGGTGCGCTAGGAACTGACTGGGACCCCCACACATGAACTGTGTCAGATCACAGGATGACCTGTCAGGGTACAGAGCTGTTGTGTTCAGTCGCTAAGTCACGTTCGACTCTGCGACCCTATGGACTGCAGCCCGCTAGGTTTCCCTGTTCTTCACTATCTCCCACAGTTTACTCAAACTTATGTCCGCTGAGTCAGTGATGCCATCCCCTGTCGTCCCCTTCTCCAACCCTCAATCTTTCCCCGCATCAAGGTCTTTTCAGGGTACAGAGTAAATTAAAAGTCTAAAAATACCTACTACACATGGATGAAACTTCCAATACATGCAACTTTCCTTTAGGGCAAAAGCTTCCAGTTTTTTCTTTCAAAAACTATTTATTGAGCTCCGCAGGGTCTGCCCAAAGGACTGTGAAAAACAATTAGGATGTGAAGGCTTTCATTTTGCCTGAAGTGCAAGGATATTTTATTCTCCAGGGAGAATGTCTGAGTTACAAATAAGGCCACCAACAGGAAGAAGAGGGCACATCCTCATTAGTCAAGTGCTCCTAACTGTTAAGGACCCAGGTTCCAGAGATGGTTGAAACACCGCAATTTTCAGTTTAAGAAATAAATCAAGTAAGTCTCAGGACAACGTCACCTTAAATCATTCAGCAGAAACTATAAAAATGTAGGGGGGGAGTCTGTGGAACACTGTAGAGTGTGTCTTCAAACTACACTGAAAGGTCTCTCCCCTGAGTATTTATAACTCGATCACGTGGCCCGAGAGGCCCCTGCCTCACTGAGCTCACACGATCACCAAGTCCCTCAAGAATTACTCAGAGCCTCTGTGTCGAGGCAGCCTGCAAACTATCCTCAGGTGAGAAAACTTTAGCAGGAAAAGGCGCCTGCCACCGTGGTTGCTTCTTAGAAGGCGCTGGGGGTCTGACTTAAGGTCTGCAGCTGACCTCCCCCAGGGACGCCTGGTGGAGGAAGGGTCTACACGGCTGCTCAGGCAGGATGGGTGATGTCATCAACCATTCAGAGATTCCAAACAGAAGACGTTTCTCTTGCTGCAGGAAAAATGAATTACTAGGACTGTGCGTGACTTGTGCAGTGAGAGGAATGTTACTGTATTAGGAGAGAGGAGAAATCTATGAGGTAAACAGTAGCATCAGAGGATCCTGTGAACTCTAGAGGGTTTTAAGCACTATCACTACCAAATCACATGGCCCTTGACTGAACAATTCCCGGGTGCTGGGCCAAGGGCTAAGTGCACTGAGAACGTTTGTGCTTGTAACCCCACCAGGACCTTCGCTGTAGGTTTCATCACTGCCACTTAGCAGATGGGAACCTGAAGCTTGGAGGAGAGGTGAAGTGACTCGAGGGGAATTCCACAGCTACTGAGTTCAGATTAGTTTGGGAGGCAAAGCATGTTATTTAACCCCAAACTAAACAGCCATAAAATAATATACCTGCCATACAAGGGACACAAAAGAAAACATGTTTTGTCAGTTTCACAGGTGGGATATAACAGAGAAACTACAAAAGGCAGGATAAATAAAATCAGAAATGAAAAAAAGAAGGACTTCCCTGTTGGTCCAGTGGTTCAGACTCTGTGCTCCCAATTCAAGGGGCCTGGGTTGGATCCCTGGTCAGGGAACTAGATCCTAAATGCCCCAACAACGAGTTCACATGCTGCTATTAAAGATCCCCATGTCATAATGAAGACGGAGGAGCTCGAATGAGAGAAGAGACGTTATAACTGATACTAAATACAAGAATTATGAGGCTACTATGAACAATTACATTTCAACAAACTGGACAACCTAGAAACGAATTAATTCCTAGAAACATAAAACCTACCACATCTGTATCATGAAGAAACAGAAAATGTGAACAGACCAATGACAAGTAAGGGAAACTAAGCAGTAGTTAAGAACCTCTCAAGAAATAAAAGCTGGGGACTAGCTTGTTTCACCAGTGAATTCTAAGAAACATTTCAAGAAAAATTCACACCAATCTTTTGAAAACTTTCCCCCAAAAATACAAGACCAGAGAACTCTTCCACATTCAGAAGATACCTAAACCAGAAAAAGATGTTGCAAGAAAAGAAAATGACATGCCAATATCTCTGCTGAACACAGATGGAAAAGTTCTTAACAAAATGTTGGCAAATTCAACAACACATTAAAAGGACCATTTGCCATGATCAAGTGGGGTTTATTCTAGGGATGCAAGGATGGTTCAACACCTGCATTGAAATCAGTCTGTGTGAAACACTACATGAACAATATGAAGGATCAAAGTCAATAGTCAAAATAGATCAAAATCATCTCAACAGTGCAGAAGAAGCATTTGACAGAATAACATCCACTTACTAAAACAAACAAACAACTCTCAAGCAGAAAGAGAGGGAACTGGAAAGACAGTCTGCTCTCATGGATTTAAAGAATTAACATTGTTAAAATGTTCCTACTACCCAAAGCAATTTACAGATTCAATGCAGTCCCTAGCAAAATTCCAATGGTATTTTTCACAGAAATAGAGCAGAGAATTCTAAAATTTGTATGAAACTGCATTGGGGCCTTTTAAGACTTCAAATGCTGTGGGGTCTGTAAATGTGTGAAGATGTGGTACACATGCAGCTGACCCTTTAACAATGCAGGGGTTAGGAGTACTGACCTTCTGCATGCTCAAAAATCCGTGTACAACCCAAGAGTCGGCCTTCTGTACCTGCAGTGCCTGTGTGTCCCTCGCGCGGTATCTGTAGATTCAGCCAGTGGTGAGGTGCAATGCTGTAGTATTTACGATTGTAAAAATCCCATGCATAGGTGGACCTGTGCAGTTCAAACCTGTGCTGCTCAAGGGCCAACTGTACACACCACCCCCCCCAAGTAATACTACTCAGCCATAAAAAAGAAGGAAATCCTGCCATTTGTGACCACACGGATGGACCTTGAGGCCAGTATGCTTAGTGAAATGACTCAGAGAAAGACAAGCACTGCACAATCTCACTTATACATGGAATCTAAAAAAAAAAAAGCCAAACTCATAGATACAGGAACAGATTTGGTGGTTGCCTGTGGTGGGGTTTGGGGGTGGGCGAAACAGGTGAAGGGGGTCAAAAAGTGTAAACTTCCAGTTTGAGATGACAAACATGTCCTGGGGATATAAAGCACGGTGTATATGGTTAATAATACTCCACTGTACATTTACATGTGTGCTCAGTCGTGTCCGACTCTTTGCAATCCCATGGACTGTAGCCCGCCAGGCTCCCTTGTCCATGGGGATTCTCCAGGTAGGAATACTGGAGTGGATTCCTCCTCTAGGAGATGCCTTCCTTCAGGGGATCTTCCTGATCCAGGGATTGAACCTGCACCTCTTATGTCTCCTGCACTGGCAGGCGGGTTCTTTACCACTAGCGCCACCTGGGAAGCCCCACTTGCTAGGAGTTAGATTCTCCTGTGGGAGGAGACACGGAGGATGGAGGCTCAGGACCTGTGGGCCCTGTTTCCTCTGACACCATCAGCTCCTCTTCTATGGCTGGAAAAGGGTCAGCAATCCAAACCCAGTCCCCTTCCCACATGTGGGGAGGGGCGCCCCGCTTGGGAGGCACGGAAGCCCCTATGTTCTCCCAGGACAGACAAGGCGGCTTCGCTCTAGGTGGGGCCTGATGATCTCCACCCGACTCCTGCAGACTGCCCCTGAGGCTCCACAATGACAATCCGCCCCTCCTGGGGCACAGTGTAAACCAAGAAAACCAGTGCGCTGACTTGCTCAACCTCAGCTCTGTTTGGCATGCAGCATTCCAGCCCCAGGAGCTTCCTGGCTGGCACTGTGTGTTTCAGCTTCTTGCACAGCCTCAGGGCAAAGCTACGTGGAAGGTTTCCCATCTTCACAATGCACGCTCCTTGCCATGACTTACCTCATCGTTCTCCTTGGCTGTGTCTGCCATGAGAGCTCTACACCACCCGTGTGATTTTAAAGATGGGGGGGTAACACCGAGACACAGACTTCTCGGGGAGAACTGACCTCAGCAGAGCGAGATGGCCAACAAGCACGGGCAGTGAATCCGGGGGGGCAAGGCCATCAGGGTGTGTGAACTTATTCATCATCGCTATTATTTTTTCTAAGCAAAGGATTTCCTCAGTCAAACCTCCAGGGCATCAGATCAAAGAGAGAGGCTGACACAGCTGGACCGCATTTTCTAGCCAATTGGCCGGTAAAGCAGAATCTAGACAGTGTCCTGGCAACTGTTTGACACGGCAGCAATCCACAGAGGAGGGGAGAGGAACTCTGGAGACTGACTCTTTATTCAAAAATTCTTGTATCGCTTTTTCACTCCTCTTTCTGTTTAAGACAGTTTGGGAGCAATGTCCAAGCCCCAGGGGACTGTCCCAGGTGGGCACTGTGGAAGAAGCACTGATCCTGAGAATCCAGAGCATTCTTCTATACAGAGAAATTAAAGCTTTTAGTCCAAAGTGCAGGTTTTTTTTTTTTTTTTTAAAGACTATATAGTATTAGTTATCATAAAAAGTACATCCCAAACCTACTGGCAGAATATATGATTGATTTCTTCTATTTCCAGTTTGATGTGAGTCAATATAAACCTTACCAGGACACTGTTAAATCATGCCAGAGTGGGTAGTCTATAAATAAAATAACAACAGGAGAAATTTAGCTACATGCCCTGGAAGTTCTTCCAAAAATGCACAAAATGAAATGACAAAAGTGACTATTAACATACAACAAGGAAAAAGAAAAAAGTCACAGAACCCAAACCCCACTATGTCACAAGCAAGCGATACACACGGGAACCAGGTGAGATGAGAAAGCAGGGAGCAAACCAAGGATTCAGTGGATTACAGAGAAACAGGACGTGAAATGATTGTGTGGAAGGAAAAAAAAAAGTGAAGGCAAACAGAACACAATTCTGTAGTTCAGGAAAGCCGTTCTCACCGTTCTGAACAAAATGGCTGCACTAAGAGCAAGTGGGGGCTATGCCCAGATGCCCTCCTCCTCATCCTATGGGGAGGACGCAGGGCCCAGAGCAGCGTGGGGACGAAAAAGAGCTGGTTAGTATTCGAGACAGAGACACAGGCACGACGCAGCCGCAGAGGACAGCCCCTTGGCTCCCGACCCCCCACACCAAGCTCGGATTTGTCTTCGTTTGTCCCCGCACTTCCAACCTCCCCACTTCCTCGACACGTTCTTGTCTACTGGGCAAAACGACCAAGCTAGAGGCTTCTCTTTATTCTTCCTCCCCATTCCTGTTTGCCTCCTGCTCCTCCCAGGCATCTAATCCTGGTATTTGTTAGCAAAATCTGTTTCAAGGGAAAGCTGTAATCCTCACCCTACGTATGTGCTCAGTTGCTCAGTCTGACTCTGTGCGACCCCAGGGACTGTAGCCCGCCAGGCTCCTCTGTCCATGGGGTTTCCCAGGCAAGAATACTGGAGTGGGTTGCCATGCCCTCCTCCAGGGGATCTTCCCGACCCAGGGATCAAACCCAAATCTCCTGCATTGCAGGTGGGTTCTTTACCACTGAGCCACCAGGGAAGCCCCCTAATATCCTCATCCTACATAAATTGGCATAAACTTAGTTCCACGTATCAAGAAACAATCAGAGAAAAACAAATGGCTTCTTGGCAAAGACAGATTGCTGCCATTGGGCAGATAGCTCTCCGCTTTGCCTACATTAAAGATTGCACTCTTTCCCTCTAAAGTATAAGCCGCCTCTATGGGCTTAGTGAATATCATCATACAATGATTATAACCTTCTAAACCTTAGAAAAAAACCTGCATTTTTGATATTATTGTGCTTTCATGTGCAATGTTTCTTCTTCGTCTCCTAAGAGGGAGCTATGCTATCATCTGGAGGAGGGGCTTAGTGGGGGAGTTCCTCTGGACTCTTCGATCATATGGATGTAATTACTTAACTATTATTTTTCTCCCTCAGCTGTATATGTTAAGATTGAGTGTGATGGAGATGTTGAAATCTGATTTTTGGCAATGGGATATGAGGTAATCTGTTCACTGCTCTCCCCCATCCATCATATTCAAGATCTTGGGAGAGTTCCCTTCTTCCAGAACTGGCACTGGATATGGCTCCCTTCAGGCTGACTCAGTGCCTCCTTTGCACTCATGCGGAGCTGAAGGCAACAGTTTAAGGAGGACGTGGATGGAGAGGTCCACCAAGGAGATGGGAACGAAAAAACTAAGTTTCAACCTTCCCGTTTAAGAGGTGGTGAGCAGAGATTTTAAAATCTGCAGGTGAATACTGATTACTGCTACACTGAGTTTTGTGTGCCTCGCTTAGCTTACGTGCAAAGTTTTCTTTTTCTACTGAAGCAGGACAGATACAAATTAGTGAGTTTCTCTGAGAAGATTAATTTTTTTTGTCATCTCAATTTAAGGATTCTTTAGTGTTCCTTTCAAATCTGTTGGGTAACTCCTCTTAAAATACTCAGAATCAGGCACCACCTTCCTATACAGAAATGGACTCCGTATTTAGAAAAAAAGTTTTCAGAAACTGATTATTTTTATTTTTCTAACTTGTTCCCCACAGTCTGTAACATGCTACTACAGAATACATCAAAACAAAAGCACGCTGGTTTTTCAGAAGACAACCGAAAGCAGCCTCACCTGGTCTGGGGAGGGTTTGTGATTGGTTTGACCGGAATGGGAGGATCTGAAGTGGTCGTCCTCGTAATTGTCGGCCATTAACTTCATTCGATTCTGTGTCTAGGAGGAAATGATTCACAAGGTCAAGCTCAGGCAAAGTCTCTATGACACACTGTACAGTCACAAGCACCTTAAAAATGTGCTGAGAAAGGGCATAACGAATCCTGTCTGAAATAAATTGAACACAGGATTTCTGAGGATACTGGGTGGTGGAGGGGGTAAGCTCAGGCACAGCTACACGCTGCACTGGGCCCCCTCAAAACCCAGGCTGAGATGGTAAGCCTCACATGCCTCCATGCGGATGGAGGCGGTCTTTGGGAGCTGATTAGGGTGAAGTGAGGTCATCAGGGTGGGGCCCTGATCTGATGGGACTGTGGCCTTCTAAGAAGGGGGAAGGACACAGTGGGGAGGGGGCTTCCGAGAGCCAGGAGGAGGGCTCTCATGGGAACTGGGTCAGCTGGCACGCTGACCTTGGATTTCCCAGCCTCCAGGTGGGTGAGAAAATGAATTTCTGCTGTTGAAGTGACTCAGTCTGTGGGTCCTCTGTTACAGCATCCCAAGCAGGCTAAGACAGGCACCTAAACTGGCACGGGAATTCTGGACGGAAGAGTGATTTCCTTAAATTAAGCACTTTATGCAGTGCCTGTTTTTATTTTTTTAAATAAAGAGTGGATGACACCACACATGGGAGAGAACACTGTGACCCTATTTTTTCACTTCATGCTGGGCAGGACCCATCTTGCCAGGTTACTGTGAGAGTTACTCATCCTTTTTAAAAACTATTCCATTTGGGGGAGATGTTATCTAACACAGAGACCATAAATACCGGAGGAAAAGTTATCCTTATCTGTAAATGAAATGATTATATACCGAGAAAAATCCAGAGAATCATCTGAAAAATGATTACAACTTACGATACAGTTCAGTAAGGTGATCAGACAGAAGCGACATATTAAAATTCAATGACATCACCATTTTCTTTACACCATCAATAAACAATTCAGGCTTTGGAAATGAGCTGAAGATTCTGAAATCCTTCTCTTTAGTCCTAAGACTGGAAGCAGATTATTCTCTCATGGCCTCTCCTCCAAGTTCACCAGAATGGAGGAGTAGATTGGATTCAGTGTGGTTGATTAATTTAAGCCCTAAGTGAATGTATGCACGCACGCACACACGCGCACACACACACACACGCACACACACACGCACATGTGCGTGCGCATACACATACACACACAATCTATAAAAGATTTTAGAGAACTTACTTTGCAGAGTAAGCAATTTAGAAAATCCACAGAACCCTGTGCATATGATCAAACAGCAATATTGTTAAAACCTGAGGTTCTGAAAGCATTAAAAATACATTTGCTAATGTTATATGATTCAAAAATGTTCACTGTAGATAATTTAAAACAGAGAAAAAAATTACCCCTAAGTCCCTCTAACCAGTGATAATCATTGTTAATATTTACGTGACTCTGTTCAGTCTCTTTCCTGTGAACATAAATAGTAGCATGTTCTGATTTATTCTTTGCTTTTGCTATAATGCAGTATTTTAAAATTGTGATTCTTGTGCAGTATATTTTGACATCTGGTAAGACATGTCCTTCTTCACCAATTCTGCTTTGTCAAAATCTGATTGGGTATCTTTAAAACATTTTCTTGGTAAATGTAAGACATTTTATCTAGTTCCATAAAAAAGTTTGCAGAGATTTTTCTTTGGTACTTTTTTTTCACATAATGATGCCTAAGCAGGGGCTTTAGAGCCAAACTGTCCAGGCCTGAATTCTAGTTCTGCTTTTTACCAGCCAGCTCAGCTTGGGCAAGCTGCTCACATGCTCTGAACCTTAGTTTCCTCTCCTTTAAAATGTGCATAGTAATACCTTCTCCCTATAAGACTGTTGTGAAGGTTAACCAACCGAGTTACTAACATAAGCTCTTACAAAGGCACCTGGCATAAAATCAATACCCAACTAATTTTAGCTATCCCCATTATTATGAACACTCCATGTCATTAAATATTACTCTGAAAATCCACTCTTGAGAGTCCCTTGGACTGTAAGGAGATCAAACCAGTCAATCCTAAAGGAAACCAACACTGAATATTCTCTGGAAGGACTGTGAATTCACTGAAAGGACGCTGAGGCTCCAATACTTTGGCTATCTGATATGAAGAGCTGGCTCACTGGGAAAGACACTGATGCTGGGAAAGATTGAGGGCAGGAGAAGGGGACAGCAGAGAATGAGATGGCTGGATGGCGTCAATGATTCAAAGGACATGAATTTGAACAAACTCCAGGAGATAGTTGAGGACAGGAAAGCCTGGTGTGCTGCAGTCCATGAGGGCCACAAAGAGTCAGACATGACTGAGCGACTGAACAACAAACTGATTTTAACCAGCTGCACAGTGTTCAGTTGAATGGGTGCTTCATGAACCCCATACTATTGGGCACTTGGGCTCTCTAGATTTTTACTGCAAAACAATATACATACATTTGTAGCCAATTCCTCGCTCCAGGATATAATGACAGCAGAGAAAATCCTTATCAAAAAATTGGCTGTGATACCAAATTTCTTTTCTGAGACGACTTGGAGTGGCCTTGAAAACATGCAGGGGAACGTTTCTCATGTCACATGGTGCTGCGTGACTGATGGAGAGCCTTCTGCAATGAGGGAGGGAAGAGCAAAGGGCAGGGGCACACCAGAAACACCTCCACGTCAACTTTAAGAGGAACGTGCGGCAGAAGCACACTTGAACAGTTATTATCTTAGAACGTGACACACAATCTTGAAGGCCTGATACCCAGAGCAAGTTTAGGAACTTAGCGAAGAACTGATAAAGCACATGCAAATCCATGTTCAGGGCAGGATGTATCTCAAGTATCTATGAGGCATGAGACTGAAAGCCAGCCTCCAAGAAGAACAGATAGATAAGACCAAAGGTTACTTATTTCATGTAAGCGAAAGAAGAAGTAGATACAAGAACGAATCCATTTCTGAAAGACCTGAGGTGTATCCAAGTTGAGCCAGGGTTCCTAGGCCTAACGGTTCATTAATTTGGTGTGAAGTCTGTTCCCTGCACAGACAGAGGCTGAGTGCTAAGCACCCGACAGCTCAGAGTAGATGTTATACAGACCCTGTAAATGACACTGTTCTCAAGGAGCTCTTGTATCGCTCTTCTTAAGATAAGCCAGCAAGCATGAAAGGTGCTTTATAGCCAAATATCTTCCCTTCTCAACCATGCCACGTGCCTGTGCAGACAGCTGGACTCCCTTGGTCCCCTGACAGGAATAATAAGATTGTTTGAAGGAGTAAAGAGAGGGGGAAAAAAAAAGATGGGAAGAAACTTGCTGAAATAAACTTTGCAAGCCATAAACATGTACCTCTGTATAGTTACACATACCCGTTCAGGGAATTCGCTGGTAGCTCAGTCAGTAAAAAATCTGCCTGCAGGGCAGGAGACCTGGGTTCAATCCCTGGGTTAGGAAGATCCCCTGGAGAAGGGAATGGCAACCCACTCCAGTATTCTTGACTGGAGAATTCCATGGACAGAGGAGCCTGGTGGGCTACAGCCCATGGAGTCAGTCAGACACGACTGAGCGACTAAACCACCACCACCCTCCCAGAGGAAAAGGAGCTCCTTGTTTAGACCGCTAACCTTTTCTTCTGAGACTGAGATATCAGTGCTCAGACACGGCAGTTCAGAAATGACACTTTACAGAAAAATATTTTAGTTAGGATCAGAAACAGTGTATGTTGATGATCCAAACCCAGGTACTAAAAAATGTTTGAATTCTGATCCGTTATCTGGTTGTTCACTAATCTTTGCTTTTTGGCTTCTGAGAATGCTATTAACCTACCTAAATAAGCTTTAGAAAGAATAATACTTAGAAATATTGTGAGATATTTTAGAAAACATATAAATAAAACTTAACCTTACTAATTAGCATTATATCCAGTTATAACTATCTTCAAGAAAGCAATGATTTCTGCCTACATTCATTGAACCTTGGAAATCATTTTATTAATATTATAGTGAATTTCAGTTAAACTTTGTTATATTGGTATTTGATATATAAAATGAAAAAAGCATAATCTCCATTATTTTCAGGTGTGTCAGATGCAGCACTGGCTATAAATTTTACAAAATTTCAACAAATTACCTTTGAGCTTTATTTTAAACTTCATTACATTAAAAAGTATGAGTTAGTTATTATTCTTTTTAAATTTATTTTTGACGGTGCTGGGTCTTCATTGCTGCAACTTCCTTCTCTAGTTGCAGTGTGTTGGCTTTTCACTGCAGTGGCTTCTCTTGTGGAGCCAGGCTCGAGTGTGTCCACGTGGGCTCAGTACCTGCAGCTCCTGGGCTCTAGAGCACAGGCTCAGTACTTGTGCACGGGCTTGGTTGCTCCGTGGCATGAGAGCCTCCTGGACCCAGGATCAAACCAGTGTCTCCTGCACTGGCAGGTGGATTCTTTACCACTGAGCCACCAGGGGAGCCCTATGAATTACTCCTGAGTTGTTCATTTATCTTTCTAGCTGAGAAAGCTCCTCTTCCATTGGTTGGGCAGCTCTGGGGGGGCTCCCTTGGAACAGTGTGGGAGGCAGAGGACAAGAGCTGGAACAGAAGAGAGAACTGTGCTGAATTCAGCCCAACAGCTGTCACTGTCAGACTGCCTTCCCATCCTATTTTACTTTCTCAACTAGAGGGCAAGCTCTAGAATGGAAAAATGTGTTTCCTACTGATTTTAAGATCTTTCTTCTTTTTCACATGGACCATTTTTAAAGCCTTTAGTGAATCTGGTATAGCATGGCTCTGTTGTTTACCTTCTGGCTTTTTGGCCATGGGGCATGTGGGATCCCAACTCCCTGACCAGAGATGGAACCTGCACCCCCTGTACTGGGAGGTGAAGTCTTAACCCCTGAACCAGCAGGGAAGTCTCCCAACCAATCCTGTTTTGCTTTTTAGAGAAACAAGTTTGGCAGTTTAATCTTGGTCCTGGTTAGGATCACAATGGGAAAGGAGAACCATCCTGAGCATTTTCTACGTGGCAGACTTTGTGTCCATGGACGTGACATCACTCCTGCATTCTAGCAAATACGTGCTAAGCTCGTCTTGTCTGTCCATTTCTTGCTCCAGATCTAGAATCACCCACTTTACCGAAGAGCTCACTTGGTCAGCGGGACATCAGTGGGTTAGGATGCTCAGGGCTGCAGGATTATCGCTGCTTCCAGGCTGTTTCAGTTCAGAGCTGGGAAAAACTTTTTTATAAAGATGAAGATTATGAATGAACCGTAATATTTTCAATTTAAATTTAAGAGTCTAGATCTGACCCTTAAAGAAAAAGTTATTTAACCTCTTTGATTTTATACTTTATATATCCTTTTTCCTCTTAAGCTGAAAAACCTTGGTTCCTTACAATAATCATGTGATTAGCTTTTACTGGCTTTATCCATCAGAATGATTCTTTGAAAATACCAATACCAATGTAACCACTATCAATATGCCTTCAGGATGAGCTTTAAAATTTCTTTGCATTATTTTTCTTCTCACTGGTGAGTATCTTACTGAGAATGTACAGAGAAAATGTTCATCTGTTTACAAAGCTCAAGAATTGCTTTCCCCACTTTCTGATATGATTTTTATTTATGTAAAACATCCATATGATTCTAGGGTTACAACTATATATGTAAAACTAGGTTCCTTCAGAGAAGACCTGCTTTCAACACTGCTTCTCCATTCTATTCCTTTCCTCTTTTCATAGGAAATTTTGGAGGTAAATTTTAAATTCATCTTTAAATCTTTATGTACTGTAAGCAAGCATACAGTCTCACAAACATTTCTGCAATCACCCACCTTCCTCATATGAAAAGTTGGACTCCCCTGCTGGTCCAGTGGCTAAGACTCTGTGTTCCTAGTGCAGGGGGTCTAGGTCCCGCCCTAATCAGGGAACTACAAGTGAACTACATCCCAGGAGCCGCAAGTAAGACACAGGATGGCCAAATAAATAATATTCTTAAAAGTAGAATATTAAATACACTATTCTGCATCTTGCTTTTTCATTTACCAATGTATTCTAGAAGCGGCCATCTCTCTCTCCATTCTGTTAGATGTACTATAACTGATTCAACCAGCACCCACCGCTGGACACCTGGGTTATCTCCACTCTACTGCTATTACAAACACTGTAGCAAACACTGCAGTAGCACATGCCGAGTTACCCTGTGGAATGTTATTCTCTAATTGTGAAAATGTATCTGTATCTCAGGTAGGAACTTCCCACACCCAGTGGTACTCTAAATCTGCTGGAAATTCTGGCATCTTACTGGGGGTCCGGGGATCCTTCCCAGGGTCACAGCAGAGGAAAGTTTTTCTCATTTACTGGCAGTGAAAGTTTGGCTGAATTGGCCTTGCTTTCCTTCCCCTCGAACAGCGCTCCTCTGACGTCCCAGCGCCGGCAGAGGTTCAGTTTCAGCTCCTGGTTCACCTCATCATCATGTTCCATCTCCATTCGCCCAGCCCGACCTGAACTGGTCACAGCTGGTCACAGCACCCTAGGGCTGCTGCTGCTTTCGTGCACACTGTCTTTGCTTCTGACACCTTCCTCTTCTGCCAATAAGCTCAATCACACATCACAGACACTGAGAGGGGGTTACTGGTTATCCACTATCTTTAGGTTGGGAACAAAAAGCATTTCAGATTCTCTCAATCTGTCAGATTCTAATAACCCGTCTGCATGTCTTTTCTTCCATGGTTGAGTCTGTGAGGGCTGGGACAAGCACTCCTTCAGCCACGTGTCAATCCAGTAGTAAAATCGCTAGTGTGTGTGTGTACACACACATGTATCTATATAGTTCTTT
>SJYA01008425.1:0-16511 GCA_006410615.1 Neotragus moschatus
ATCGTTGAGCTCAGGAATAGAATAGAGGAACACCGTGAGAACTTAAAAAATAAAAAAGAATAATATAAGTAATACAAATCAGAGCTGAAGAACACAATGCCTGAAATCAAAAATACACTGGAAGGAATCAACAGCACATTAGTAAATGGATCTGCAAGGTTGATTGAGAAATCACTCAACCAGAACAAAAACAATGATAATTAAATCAGGGTAGTTTAAGGGACCTGCGAAACAACAATAACTATACTAACATTTGCATTATAGGAATCCCAGAAGGTGAAGAGAGAAAGGGGTAGAAAACATACTTGAAGACATAATGGCTGAAAAATTCCCTAACCTAAAGGAACTAGATATACAGGTCCAGGTAACACAGAGCAATACCCACCAAGACAGTTCAATATTAAAAGAGCAAAACTTAGAGATAAAGAATCTCAAAGGCAACAAGAGAAAAATGAAGAATCACATGTAAAGGAACCTCCATAAGGCTATCAGTTGATTTTTCAGCAGAAAATTTGCAGGCCAGAAGGGACTGGCATTATATAAAGTGCTGAATAAAAACCCCTATAACCAAGGATACTCTACCCAGAAAGATTATCATTGATTTGAAGAAAAGAGTTTCCTAGTCAAACAAAAACTGAGTTTCATCACTACTGAACCAACCTTATAAGAAATGTTAAATTTCCCTCAAGTGAAAACTAAAGACCATAACCAGAAATAAGAAAATACATATGTGAAAAATCTCCCTGATAGAGGTAAATACACAGTAAAGACAGTGTATCAACCACTCAAATAAGGTAGTATAAAACCTGAAAGACAAAAGTTATAAAATCAATGATAATTAGAATAATCAGTTAAGGGATATGAAAAAACATGTAAAATATGATACCAAAAGACAAAATTTGTGGGAAAGGGAATAAATATGTAGAACCTTTAAAATGTTTAAACTTGAACAGTTATCAATATAAATATTCAAATATATTTATATTGTATATAAACACATACATATATATGTAAAACTATACCCATGTATAGAGAGAAGTGAAAATACCTTTAAAAAAAATAAACACAAAATGAGTAACAAAATGGCAGTAGTTATATACTTCAATGGGCTTCCCTGGTGGCTCAGCTGGTAAAGAATCCGGCTGCAATGTGGAAGACCTGGGTTCGAATTCTGGGTTTGGAAGATCGCCTAGAGAAGGGAAGGGTTACCCACTCCAGTATTCTGGCCTGGAGAATGCCATGTACTCTATAGTCTATGGGGTCACAAAGAGTCAGACACGACTGTGTGACTTTCACTTTCATATACTTATCAATAATCACTTTAACTGTAAATGGACTAAATGCTCCAGTGAAAGGACAGAGGATGGCTCAATGGATTGAAAAGCAGAAAAGAAGCAAAAAAAAAAAAAAAGAGAAAGAGAGAGAGAAAAGAAAACCACCAACAGCAAAAAAAGCCCACACCAATCTATATGCTACTTACAAGACATCCGGAACAGAACTAAACACACACAAGGACTGAAAACAGATATCCCATGCAAATGGAAATGAAAAGAAGGCTGGGGTAGCAATAATCATATCAAACAGAATAGACTTTTTAAAACATCTGTAACAAGTGACATTAAATTAAGAGAGAAATCATATCAAACATTTCCTGACTACACAGTATTGAACTAGAAATAAATTATAGGAAGAACACTGGAAAATATACACATGTAAGGAGACTAGACAACACGCTACTAAAAAGGATGCTACCAAAGGAGCAACTTGAACAACAACAACAAAAAAGAAATTTATAAATTACCTTCAAGATGAATGAAAAGAGAAACACAGCTTTTCAAAATATATGGAACACAGCAAAAGCAGTTAGAAAAAGAATACAGGGCTATGTCAAGAAACAAAAATCTCAAGCAATCTTAACTTTACAGCTAAAGGAGTTAGAAAAAGAATGATAGATGTCCCTGGTGGCTCAGTCGTAAAGAATCCACCTAAAATGCAGCATTGAAGAAAGTGAAAGTTGCTCAGTTGTGTCTGACTCGTTGCGACTCCATGGACTGTACAGTCCTTGGAATTCTCCAGGCCAGAATACTGGAGTGGCTAGTCTTTGCTTTCTCCAGGGGATCTTCCAAACCCCGGGACTGAACCCAGGTCTCCCCCATTGCAGGTGGATTCTTTACCAGTTGAGCCACAAGGGAAGCCTTGTGCTTCTGCTTTATTGACTACACCAAAGCCTTTGACTGGGTGGATCACGAGAAACTGCAAGGATGCACCACAAGCTGGAATCAAGATTGCCCGGAGAAGTATCCATAATCTCAGATATGCAGATGACACCACCATTATGACAGAAAGTGAAGAAGAACTAAAGAGCCTCCTGATGAATGTGAAAGAGGAGAGTGAAAAGTTGGCTTAAAACTCAGCATTCAGAAAACTAAGATCATGGCATCTGGTCCCACCACTTCATGGCAAAAAGATGAGGAAACAATGGAAACAGTGAGAGCCTTCATTTCGGGGGCTCCAAAATCACTACAGATGGTGACTGCAGCCACGAAATTAAAAGACGCTTACTCCTTGCAAGAAAAGTCATTACCAACCTAGACAGCATATTAAAAAGCAGAGACATCCCTTTGCCAACAGAGGTCAATCTAGTCAAAGCTATGTTTTTTCCAGTGGTCATGTATGGATGTGAGAGTTGGACTATAAAGAAAGCTGAGCACTAAAGAACTGATGCTTCTGAACTGTGGTGTTGGAGAAGATTCTTGAGAGTCCCTTGGACTGCAAGGAGACCCAACGAGTGCATCCCAAAGGAAATCAGTCCTGAATATTCTTTGGAAGGACTGATGCTGAAGCTGAAGCTCCAATACTTTGGCCACCTCATGTGAGGAACTGAGTCATTGGAAAAGACCCTGATGATGGGAAATATTGAAGGCAGGAAGAGAAGGGGACGACAGAGGATGGGATGGTTGGATGGCATCACCAACTCGATGGACATGAGTTTGATTAAGCTCCAGGAGTTCGTGATTGATAGGGAAGCCTGGCGAGTGCAGTCCATAGGGTCGCAAAGAGTGGGACAGGCTGAGCAACTGAACTGAATGCAGGAGTCACGGGTTCCATCTCTAGGTTGAGAAGATCCCCTGGAGAAGGAAATGGCAACTCACTCCAGTATTCTTGCCAGGAGAATTACATGGACAGAGGAGCATGACTGTCCATGAGGTTGCAAAGGTGTTGGACACAACTTCACAACTAAACAGCAAAATTACTCAAAGTTAATGGAAGGAAATAATAAAGACCAGAGTGGATATTAATGACATGGTGACCAAATAAATGAGTAAATAAAAGAGATCAATGAAATTAAATACTGGTTCTTTGAAAACATAAATTCAATAGACCTTTAGCCAGAATCATCATGAAAAAAAGAAAGAGGGCTTAAATGAATAAAATCAGAAATTAAAGAGAAGTTTCAACTGATGTCACTGAAAAGCAAATAACTAGAAGGGGATACTACAAACCATTATACACCAACAAAGCGGGTAACCTAGAAGAATTGAAAATTCCTAGAAAAAGATACTTTTCCAAGCCTAAATCTGGAAGAAAAAGGACGCCTTCACAGGTCAATTACTACTAATGATGTTAAATGAGTAATAAAATCTCCCAACAAACAGAAGTCTGGGACCAAAGGGCTTTACAGACAACTTCTACCGAATATTTAAAGAAGAGTTAATACCAATGCTTCTCCAGCTATTCCAAAAAATTGAAAAGTATAAAACTTTTCAAATTTCAAAAAACTGAGAAGGGCTTCCCCAATAGCTCAGTTGGTAAAGAATCCACCTGCAGTGCAGGAGACCCCAGTTTGATTCCTGGGTCAGGAAGATCCCCTGGAGAAGGGATAGGCAACCCACTCCAGTGTTCTTGGGCTTCCCTTGTTGCTCAGCTGGTAAAGAATCCACATGCAATGTGGGAGGCCTGGATCCAACCCTTGAGTTGGAAAGATCCCCCGGAGAAGGGAAAAGCACCCCCTCCAGTACTCTGGCCTGGAGAATTCCATGGAGTCACAACGAGTCAGACATGACTGAGCGACTTTCACTTTCACTTAATACCTATCCTTCTCCAGCTATTCCAAAAAACTGAAAAGGAGGAAACACTTTCTAATTCATTCTACCAGGTCAGCAATACCCTGATACCAACCCCATATAAAAACACTTCAAAAAATAAAATAAACATTACAAACCCTTATCCATGATTAATATAGAAGAAAAATCCTCAGCTAAATATTAGCAAGCTGAATTCAATAATACATAAAAATCATACATCATGATCAAGTGAGATTTATTTCAGGGATGGAAGGAGGGTGCAGTGTCTACACATATATCAACATGAGACACCACATTAACAAATGAGGAGTCATTTTGTTAATGACATGAGATGACATGGTCATCTCAATAGATGCAAGAAAATCACATAACGAAATTCAACATCCTTTCATGAAAAAAACTCTAAGTAAGACTGATACAGAGGGAATACACCTCAACAAAATAGAGGTCATTTATAACAAATGTCTGGTGAACATCACACTCAATGGTGAAAAGCTGAAATCTTCTCTAAGATCAGGAACAAAACAAAAATTCCCACTCTCACCATGTCTGTTTAACATAGTACTGGAAGACTTACACTCCACAATTGAAAAAGGTATAAAATACCTCTAAATTGGAAAGAAGTAAAACTGTTGCTGTTTGAGATGATGTGACAATATATACAACTCTGAAGATTCCACCAAAAAAAATTAGAACCAATAAATGAATTTAATAAAGCTTCAGGATAAAAAAATTAATACATACTAATCTGTTAAATTTCTGTACACTAATAATGAGCTATCAGAAATAGAAATCAAGAAAAAATCCCATTTACAATTGCATCAAAAAGAATAAAATGCCTAGGAATAAATTTAACCAGGAAGGGGAAAGATTTGTACTCCAAAAACTATGAACACTAATGAAAGAAACTCAAGATGATAGAAATAAAGTGAAAGATACCCCATGTTCATGGATTAGAAGATTTAATATTATTAAAATGCCCATATTACTCAAAGCAGTTTACTGATACAATGCAATTCTTCAAACAACATGGTATTTTTCATGGAACTAGAACAAATAATTCAAAATTAGTATGGAACCACAAAAGATCCCCAAAGAGTCAAACCAGCCTTGAGAAAGAAAAGCAAAACTGGAGGTAATCACATTTCCTGTCTTCAGATTATACTACAAAATTATGACAATCAAAACGGTATGATACTGGAACAAAAACACAGATCAACGGACCAGAATAGAGGACCCAAATATAAACCTGCACACATATGGCCAATTTATGACCAACGAAGCAATAATATAAAATAAAGAATATCGATCTCTTCAATAAGCAGTATTGGATTACTTTCTTCATACCATATGCAAAAATAAATTCAACCTGGTTTAAAGATTTAAATGTAAAACCAGAAACCATAAAAGTCATAGAAGAAAATGTAAGCAGTAAGCATTTTGAAATAAGTCTTAATATTATTTTTTGAATCTGTCTCCTCAGGCAAACAAAGCAAAAGTAAAATGATAAATGGGACCCAATCACAATAAAGAACTTTTATACAGCAAAGCAAAGCATCACCAACTGAAGAGCACATTATTAAATGGGAGGAAATATTTGGCAAAAAATATTTCAGATAAAAGGTTAATATGCAAAACATATAAAGAAGATATATATATCATAATATCAAAGAACACATATCACACAACTCAATATAAAAAATAAACGATACAATTAAAATATGAGCTACTGCTGCTGCTAAGTTGCTTTAGTCATGGCCAACTCTGTGTGACTGACCCGATACACGGCAGCCCACCGGGCTCCCCTGTCCCCAGGATTCTCCAGGCAAGAACACTGGAGTGGGTTGCCATTTCCTTCTCCAATGCATGAAAGTGAAGTTGCTCAGTCGTGTCCAACCCCTAGCGACCCCATGGACTGCAGCCCTCCAGGCCTCTCCATCCAATATGAGCAGAGGACCTCAATTCTAGTTTTTTTTCCAAAGAAAACATACTGAGGACCAACAGACATATAAAAAGACACTCCACATCACTAATCAGCAGGAAAATGCAAAACAAAACCACAACGGGGTATCACCTCGCAACTGTCAGAGTGACTGTCATCAAAAAAATAAAAATAACAGGTGTTAGTGAGGATCTGAAGAAAAGGGAACCCTGGTGCAGTGTTTGTGGGAATGTAAATTAGTGCAGGCACCATGGTAAACAGTATGGAGTTTCTTCATAAACTTAAAAATGGAACTCCCATGCAGTTCAGCAGTTCCACTGCTGGATATATACCCAAAGAAAAGGAAAATCTTAATTCAAAAAAATACATGCAGCCAAATGTTCATAGCAGCATAGTAGATACCATAAGTATGAGATGAAAACAATGCTCATTGACAGGTGAACAGATAAAGATACAGTGTGTACATGTACAATGGAATATTACTCAGGAATAGAAAATGAAATTTTGCCATTGGCAGCAATGTGAATAGAACCCAGAGATTATTGTGATTAGTGAATAAGTCATAGAAAGACATCTTACATGATATCTTAGATGTCACTTCCATCTAAAAAAAAAAAAATGAAGCACATGTGTAGAACGAAACAGAAGCAGACTCACAGATACAGCTTCGGATAGACCCAGGTGTAAGGCAGGGCTTTCCTTCTGCTTAGTCACTGTCACCACCCTGTCAGGGACAAAGTCAAGGTCCACACTGCTGGCGCAGAAGCCCTGCGGGGGCTGATTCAATCCACTCTTGGGGTGTGTTCTTCCTGTACCCAACACCTCCTTGCCCCAGAGGGGAGCAGTGCTGGAGCAAGAGGGGCTGGTGGGGGTGTTCCATGAGGGTCATGACACAGGCCATTACAGTCTGATCATCATCAGGAATCCAAATTGTCTCTGATGGACGACCCATGCAATCGTCCTTGTTCTTGGCAAGACTCACTTTGGTGCTGGAGTGTTTGCTTGGCTCAGGCTGGGCCAGACACCTCCCTGGTCTCCGAAGCCAGTCAGATCACTCATTTGGTTTTAACCTATCCTTTCTTCCCTGCTTCAGGACCAAGCAAGTGTTCCCCACAAGCAGAGTTCAGGCATCTCCTGGGCCATCAAACAACCAATGGGGCCTGTCTTCACTTTGTCAGACCCCAGAATCCAATATGTGGTTCTAATAGCTCACTCACAAGAGGTGGTCTCCACTAATGTAATTTGCCATTTCCTCTGAGTTCCCTCCTAAGTGTGTAGGTCCTGGTATTGCTTCTCTGCCCTTCCTGTCTGATTTTGTATGGATCTTTCTTGCAGCTTTGGTTGTACAGGAGTCTTTCTGCTAATCTCTAGTTAGTTTTTACTGAGAGTTGTTCCACATTAAGATGTATTTTTGATGTGTTTGTGGGAGGAGGTAAGTTCTCTGTCTTCTTACTCTACCATCTTGATTTGAGTTCTAATAGACTCTAGTACATTTGTCAGTTCAGTTCAGTTCAGTCACTCAGTTGTGTCTGACTCCTTGCGACACCATAAATCGAAGCCCACCAGGCCTCCTTGTCCATCACCAACTCCCAGAGTTCACTCAGACTCATGTATATCGAGTCAGTGATGTCATCCAGCCATATCATCCTCTGTCCTCCCCGTCTCCTCCTGCCCCCAATCCCTCCCAGCATCAGAATCTTTTCCAATGAGTCAGCTCTTCGCATGAGGTGGCTAAAGTACTGGAGTTTCAGCTTTAGCATCAGTCCTTCCAAAGAAACGCCAGGGCTGATCTCCTTCAGAATGGACTGGTTGGATCTCCTTGCAGTCCAAGGGACACTCAGCAGTCTTCAACACCACAGTTCAAAAGCATCAATTCTTCAAAGCTCAGCTTTCTTCACAGTCCAACTCTCACATCCATAGAAGACCACAGGAAAAACCATAGCCTTGACTAGACGGACCTTTGTTGGCAAAGTAATGTCTCTGCTTTTCAATATGCTATCTAGGTTGGTCATAACTTTTCTTCCAAGGAGTAGGCGTATTTTAATTTCTGGCTGCAGTCACCACCTGCAGTGATTTTGGAGCCCAAAAAAATAAAGTCTGACACTGTTTCCACTGTTTCCCCATCTATTTCCTATGATGCGATGGGACCAGATGCCATGATTTTAGTTTTCTGAATGTTGAGCTCTAAGCCAACATTTTCACTGTCCACTTTCACTTTCGTCAAGAGGCTTTTTAATTCCTCTTCACATTCTGCCACAAGGGTGATGTCATCTGCATATCTGAGGTTATTGATATTTCTTCCAGCAATCTTGATTCCAGCTTCTGCTTCTTCCAGCCCAGCATTTCTCATGATGTATTCTGCATATAAGTTAAATAAGCAGGGTGACATATATATATAGCCTTGACATACTTCTTTTCCTATTCAGAACCAGTTTGTTGTTCCATGTCCAGTTCTAACTATTGCTTCCTGATCAGCAAATAGGTTTCTCAAGAGGCAGGTTAGGTGGTCTGGTATTCCCATCTCTTGAAGAATTTTCCACATTTATTCTTATCCACACAATCAAAGGCTTTGGCAGAGTCAGTAAAGCAGAGATAGATGTTTTTCTGGAACTCTCTTGCTTTTTCCATGATCCAGCGGATGTTGGCAATTGGATCTCTGGTTCCTCTGCCTTTTCTAAAACCAGCTTGAACATCTGGAAGTTCACGGTTCACATATTGCTGAAACCTGGCTTGGAGAATTTTGAGCATTACTTTACTAGCATGTGAGATGAATGCAATTGTGAGGTAGTTTGAGCGTTCTTTGGGATAGGAATGAAAACTGACCTTTTCCAGTCCTGTGGCCACTGCTGAGTTTTCCACATTTGCTGACATATTGAGTTCAGCACTTTTACAGCATCATCCTTCAGGATTTCAATAGCTCTACTGGAATTCCATCACTTCCACTAGCTTTGTTCATAGTGATGCTTTCTAAGGCCCACTTGACTTCACATTCCAGGAGGTCTGGCTCTAGGTGAGTGATCACACCATAGTAATTATCTTGGTTGTGAAGATCTTTTTTCTACAGTTCCTCTGTGTATTCTTGCCACCTCTTCTTAATATCTTCTGCTTCTGTTAGGTCCATACCATTTCTGTCCTTTATCGAGCCCATTTTTGCATGAGATGTTCCCTTGGTATCTCTAATTTTCTTGAAGAGATCTCTAGTCTTTCCCATTCTGTTGTTTGCCTCTATTTCTTTGCATTGATCGCTGAAGAAGGCTTTCTTATCTCTTCTTGCTATTCTTTGGAACTCTGCATTCAGATGCTTATATCTTTCCTTTTCTCCTTTGCTTTTTGCTTCTCTTCTTTTCACAGCTATTTGTAAGGCCTCCCCAGACAGCCATTTTGCTTTTTTGCATTTCTTTTCCATGGGGATGGTCTTGATCCCTGTCTCCTGTACAATGTCACGAACCTCATTCCATAGTTCATCAGGCACTCTATCTATCAGATCTAGGCCCTTAAATCTATTTCTCACTTCCACTGTATAATCATAAGGGATTTGATTTAGGTCATACCTGAATGGTCTAGTGGTTTTCCCTACTTTCTTCAATTTAAGTCTGAATTTGGCAATAAGGAGTTCATGATCTGAGCCACAGTCAGCTCCTGGTCTTGTTTTTGTTGACTGTATAGAGCTTCTCCATCTTTGGCTGCAAAGAATATAATCAATCTGATTTCGGTGTTGACCATCTGGTGATGTCCATGTGTAGAGTCTTCTCTTGTGTTGTTGGAAGAGGGTGTTTGCTATGACCAGTGCATTTTCTTGGCAAAACTCTATTAGTCTTTGCCCTGCT
Organism: Neotragus moschatus; assembly: GCA_006410615.1. NCBI lineage: Eukaryota > Metazoa > Chordata > Mammalia > Artiodactyla > Bovidae > Neotragus > Neotragus moschatus. Next base: position 9,855 of record SJYA01008425.1, read on the forward strand.
TCATTCCGCATTCCAAGGCCAAATTTGCCTGTTACTCCAGGTGTTTCTTGACTTCCTACTTTTGCATTCCAGTCCCCTATAATGAAAAGGACATCTTTTTTGGGTGTTAGTTCTAAAAGGTCTTGTAGGTCTTCATAGAACTGTTCAACTTCAGCTTCTTCAGCGTTACTGGTTGGGGCATAGACTTGGATTACTGTGATATTGAATGGTTTGCCTTGGAAACGAACAGAGATCATTCTGTCGTTTTTGAGATTGCATCCAAGTACTGCATTTCGGACTCTTTTGTTGACCATGATGGCTACTCCATTTCTTCTGAGGGATTCCTGCCCACAGTAGTAGATATAATGGTCATCTGAGTTAAATTCACCCATTCCAGTCCATTTTAGTTCGCTGATTCCTAGAATGTCGACGTTCACTCTTGCCATCTCTTGTTTGACCACTTCCAATTTGCCTTGATTCATGGACCTGACATTCCAGGTTCCTATGCAATATTGCTCTTTACAGCATCGGACCTTGCTTCTATCACCAGTCACATCCACAGCTGGGTATTGTTTTTGCTTTGGCTCCATCCCTTCATTCTTTCTGGAGTTATTTCTCCACTGATCTCCAGTAGCATATTGGGCACCTACTGACCTGGGGAGTTCCTCTTTCAGTATCCTATCATTTTGCCTTTTCATACTGTTCATGGGGTTCTCAAGGCAAGAATACTGAAGTGGTTTGCCATTCCCTTCTCCAGTGGACCACATTCTGTCAGACCTCTCCACCATGACCCACCCATCTTGGGTGGCCCCACAGGGCATGGCTTAGTTTCATTGACTTAGACAAGGCTGTGGTCCTAGTGTGATTAGATTGACTAGTTTTCTGTGAGTATGGTTTCAGTGTGTCTGCCCTCTGATGCCCTCTTGTAACATGTACCATCTTACTTGGGTTTCTCTTACCTTGGACATGGGGTATCTCTTCACGGCTGCTCCAGCAAAGCACAGCCACTGCTCCTTACCTTGGATGAGGGAATCTCCTCACCGCCACCACTCCTGACCTTGAACATGGAGTAGCTCCTCTAGCCCTCCTGCTCCCACACAGCCACTGCTCCTTGGACAGGGGGTTACACTTTTAGGTTTAGAGTAAATTTGAGTCCTGAACTCAGGGTTCTGTATATTCCCTCTTTCCTCCCCAGTTTCTTATATTGTTAATATCTTGCAATGTGTGTGGTGTATTTGTTTAGACAGATGAGCCAGTATTGATACATTATTAACAAAATGTCATAGTTAGAGTTCATTCTTTGGATTATATATTCCATCAGTTTTGACAAAGGTATCATGTATATACCTTTATTACATATAAATGTGGACATATATCCACCGTTATAACACCATACCGAATAGTTTCACAGCCCTACAGATCTGTGTCTCACCAGTGCACCCCACTTTCTCTCCCCAAAACCTCTGAAAACCACTAATCTTTTAAATATTACAAAAGTTCTGTCACTCAGTTGTGTCCAACTCTTCGTGACCCGGTGGACTGCAGCAAACCAGCCTTCCCTGTCTATCATCAACTCCCGGAGCTGACTCTAACTCACATGCATTGAGTCAGTGATGCCATCCAACCATCGCATCCTCTGTCATACCCTTCTCTTCCACCCTTCAATCTTTCCCAGCATCAGGGTGTTTTCCAGTGACTCAGTTCTTTGCATCAGGTAGCCAAAGTATTAGAATTTCAGCTCCAACATCAGTCCTTCCAATAAATATTCAGGACTGATTTCCTTTAGGATAGACTGGTTTGGTCTCCTTGCAGTCCAGGGGACTCTCAAGAGTCTTCTACAATACCACAGTTCAAAACTATCAGTTCTTCAGCACTCAGCTTTATTTATAGTCCAACTCTCACATCCATACATGACCACTGGAAAAACCATAGCTTTGACTAGATGGACCTTTGTTGACAAAGGAACGTCTCTGCTTTTGAATATGCTGTCTAGGTCGATCATAGCTTTCCTTCCAAGGAGCAAGTGTCTTTTACTTTCAGGGTGGCAGTCACCATCTGCAGTGATTTTTGAGCCCCCAAAAATAAAGTCTCTCATAGTTTCCATTTTCCCCCATCTATTAGCCATATCTCCATAGTTNCGTCTCTGCTTTTGAATATGCTGTCTAGGTCGATCATAGCTTTCCTTCCAAGGAGCAAGTGTCTTTTACTTTCAGGGTGGCAGTCACCATCTGCAGTGATTTTTGAGCCCCCAAAAATAAAGTCTCTCATAGTTTCCATTTTCCCCCATCTATTAGCCATATCTCCATAGTTTTACCTTTTCCAGAATGTCATATAGTTGAAATCATCCAATGTATATAGCATTTTCAATTTGACTTCTTTTACACAGCAATATTCATTTAAGGTTCCTCCATATTTGGGGGACTTAATAGGGCATTTCTTTTTATCACTGAATAATATCACTGATAAAATAATATTGTATTGGTGTACAGTTTGTTTATCCATTCACCTTTTGAAGGATATCATTTTTACTCCCAAGTGTTTATAATTGTGAATAATGTTCCTATAAACATTTGTTTCCAGGGTTTATGTAGACACGTTTTCACCTCCTTTGAGTGAATGAAAACCAAGTAGGGTGATTGGTAGTTCATATAGTAAGAGTATGTTTAGTAATTTAAGAAACTATTAAACTGCCTTCCAAACTGACTCTACTAGGTTGCAGTGAATGAAAATGAATTCCCTTAGTAATGGATAAAGATTCCTGTTGGTCCACATCCTAAACAGTGTTTGATGTTGTCCATGTTTGGATTAAAGCCATTCTATTAGGTCTATAGAGATGTCTCAGTCTTACTTTAATTTTCATTTCCCTGATGACATGGATGTGGAATATCATTTCATATGCTTATTTACCACCTGTATAGTTTCTTTAAAGGGGAGTCTATTAGGGACTTTGACCCATTTCTAAATTGAGCTGTTCGTTTTCTTATTGTGTTTTAGGGTCCTTTGTGTATTTTGGAAACAAATCATTTTTCCAACATGTGAACAGATTTTCTTGTCTTTGGCTCAACATTTAATATTTTTTCACAATGTCTTTCACAGAGCAAAAGCTTTTTTATTTTATTTTTATGAAGTACAGGTTATCAATTTTTTTTAATGATGAAGTGCTTTTCATTTTTTAGTTTCATTATGTTTTAGCAAAGCTATATAGGACCAAGTGTTATGTACTATGAATTGTGATATTTACCTCATGTTATAGCCCCTGAGGTCAGGGGCAGCAGCCGAGAGGAGTAACCCCATGTCCAAGGAGACACAGGGTGGCTGTGTTGGTGCATGAGGGCCTAGAGGAGCTACTCCATGTTCAAGGTCAGGAGGGGCAGCTGTGAGAAGATACCCCTCATTCAAGGTAAGGAGCAGTGGCTGGCTTTGCTGGAGCAGCCGTGAAGAGATACCCCACGTCCAAGGTAAGAGGAACCCAAGTAAGACGGTAGGTGTTGCGAGAGGCATTAGAGGGCAGACACACTGAAACCATAATCACAGAAAACTAGTCAATCTAATCACACTAGGACCACNTCTTGATGAAAGTGAAAGAGGAGAGTGAAAAAGTTTGCTTAAAGCTCAACATTCAGAAAACAAAAATCATGACATCCAGTCCCATCACGTCATGGCAAATAGATGGAGAAACAGTGGAAACAGTGTCAGACTTTATTTTAGGGGCTCAAAATCACTGCAGATGGTGACTGCAGCCATAAATTAAAAGACACTTGCTCCTTGGAAGAATAGTTATGACCAACCTAGACAGCAGAGACATTACTTTGCTAACAAAGGTCCGTATGGTCAAAGCTATGGTTTTTCCGGTAGTCATGTATGGATATGAGAGTTGGACCATAAAGAAAGCTGAGTGCAGAAGAATTGATGCTTTTGAACTGTGGTGTGGAGAACACTCGTGGAGTCTCTTGGACTGCAAGGGGATCCAACCAGTCCATCCTAAAGGAAGTCAATCCTAAATATTCACTTGTAGGACTGATGTTGAAGCCAAACCTCAATACTTTGGCCACCTGATGTGAAGATCTGAGTCATTTGAAAAGACCCTGATGCTGGGAAAGATTAAAGGCGGGAGGAAAAGGGGACGGCCGAGGATGAGATTGTTGGTTGGCTTCACTGACTCAATGCACATGAGTTTGAGTAAACTGCAGGAGTTGGTGATGGACAGGGAGGCCTGGCGTTTTTGCATTCCATGGGTTGGAAAGAGTTGGACATGACTAAGCGGCTGAACTCAACTGATTTTTTTCTTAGTTGATGCTCTGCTGCATCGAAATGTGTATATATGCCTATGGTGAGACTCATTAAACTTGAAGCACAGTCTATAGACTAAATGATATTTTTGTGGTTTTAAAATGTGATTACTTTCATATTGCATTAGAAAGAGATAAACCAAATGAACATAAGATGAATTCAGTCTCAATTTCAGATAGCAAGTATATGCCTCCATAAGGTTTATTAGTTCAGAATTTTAGCACTATTTGGAGGAAACAATGAATCAGAACTTAAAGATATGAGAAACTCCAAATTACAGCATTGTTAATAGAATTTGTAATTGAATATGTAACTGAAACATACATATTAAAAAGAAATCTTTCTCTTTATCATGTCATAATTAGCAGCACATATACATTATAAAACCACAGGCATATAAATGTACAAATTAACATAAATTTATATAATTGTATTCTACAGAAATTCAGCATTTTATGCACCACAAAATAAATGGCCAAAATTATGTTTGTTTTCTATATCTTAAATGTAAGTTTGCTAATATATTTCTTGTTGATTATCTATCACATAATGCAAATCTGTGCCTCAAAATAGCCTATAACTAACACAGTAGATTTCAAGTTAACACAAATCTGGCTGTTACTTGGGAAAGAGGGTACTTCTAGAAAACATAGGAGTGAAGGTTAGGAGAGGATTAAAGCAGATTGCTTTCATCTGTTCTTGAGCTGGAAAGTTTAACCACTTCTTGCAGCTAGTACTAAATGTACTCCAGTACACTTGCCTGGAAAATCCCATGGACAGAGGAGCCTGGTAGGCTGTAGTCCATGGGGTCACTAAGAGTCAGAAGACTGAGCGACTTCCCTTTCACTTTTCATTTTCATGCATTGGAGAAGGAAATGGCAACACACTCCAGTGTTCTTGCCTGGAGAATCACAGGGACAAAGGAGCCTGGTGGGCTGCAGTTCAGGGATTGCACAGAGTCGGACACGACTGAAGCAACTTAGCAGCAGCAGCAGCAGCAGTACTAAATATTGCATATTAAATGTTCAATATATGTTCAATATTGTTTGAGTGAAAGAATCTATAATCTAATCACATAGAATATCTTATTTTTATTTTTATCATAAGCATTATTTTAAATAAAAAATATTTAATATTTTTGGTTTTTACACATTTAATTTTCGAAGCTATGTGGGTGAAAGGAAAAATAGAAAGAAATCATAGTTCCATTATTTTAAAATTAAAAAGCAANTTGAGTGAAAGAATCTATAATCTAATCACATAGAATATCTTATTTTTATTTTTATCATAAGCATTATTTTAAATAAAAAATATTTAATATTTTTGGTTTTTACACATTTAATTTTCGAAGCTATGTGGGTGAAAGGAAAAATAGAAAGAAATCATAGTTCCATTATTTTAAAATTAAAAAGCAAGAGTTTCAGATAGTAAATGATGTGTTGAAATCAGTCAGTTATTTAAAGATAAACAGAGAACTTAAAATTAAGTTTCCTATTTGTTTTGCTGCTCCTCACACTTTCTACATTTCTTTCTTGCTCTTCGGAGCTTTGATTGTTGCATCAAATTACTTCTACTGCTCAGTTCACTCTCTCCTACTCCTTGCTCTCCTCCAAATGCTTATTATAGCTGTGAACTTCAATATTTAGATCTTTTTATAGGCCACTGTTTTTCAGTACTGATTCCCAATCTCCTTTCAAAATGTCATAGAATATGGTAGAGTAGGAAGCTCTAAGAAATAGTCTCTTCATTGAAATCATTATTGGGCTAATTGCTCAATAAGAATTGTCAAAATCAACTATCAGGACTCTTGATTCTAGTAGAACAATTGTAGTATCCAGCTCAAATGGATTTCTTGGTAGCATTTGTAAAAATAATTTAAAAACCATCGTTTTTGCTTACTTCTATATTAGCCCCAGGAATTTAAGGAAATCAGTGTAAAGTCACTAGATGACTGTAGAGATAACAAAACAAAGATATCAGTGATTATGCATGACAAGGAATGAAGTATTTGCAAACATAAAAGTAAAAAAGCCTACAAAAGTCACTAAGCGAATGAAAACCTTGCATCAGTAATAAGTAGCATCAGTAATTTCTAGGAAGGGAGGATAATTTGATTTCCAGAGACAACCATTGCAATATTAAAAGTGTTCAATACTCAACAAAAAAGAAAAAGTATTAGAATAAACCAGAATATATCAATTTCACATAGGAAAAAATTAAAATGTCAGAAAACATCTCTGAGGAAGCCCAGATATTAGATTCATTCAGTTCACTTCACTTCAGTCGCTCGGTCATGTCTGACCCTTTGTGGTCCAAGGGACTGCAGCACAGCAGACTTCTTTGTCCATCACCAACTCTGGGAGTTACTCAAACTCATGTCCATTGAGT
>SJYA01008426.1:0-16500 GCA_006410615.1 Neotragus moschatus
AGGATGAGATGGCTGGATGGCATCAGTGACTCGATGGGCATGAGTCTGAGTGAACTCCGGGAGTTGGTGGTGGACAGGGGGCCTGGCGTGCCAGTTCGCAAAGAGTCGGACACGACTGAGCGACTGAACTGAGCAGTTTACTGGAGATCAGGTGGATTAATCAGCTACTTCGTGCTTCCTTCGTGCTAGACAGTGCTCTTGGCACCAAGAATACAGTGGCGGGCAAATCCAAGTCTCTGATCTTACAAGGTAATATTCTATAGGTGATAGAATGATAAACTGGTAAATACATAAATAAGCATAAATAAATAAAATAGTGGAAAGGAGGGAGATAAATTGGGACGCTGCAGTTGAGCATGAGAAAGGGAGGCTGTGATGGTGACTTGGGATGTGATGTCTGAGGATGTGACTTGGGATTCTGGACTTGGATGGCAAAGTGGAGAGTGCCGTGGCCGTCTAAAGTCAGGGATGTCCAGCAGAAGGACCTGTGAGGGTGGGGTTAGACAGTGTACGTGCAGGACAGAGGAGGTCAGGAGGGGTGATGGTGAGTCAGTCGCTCAGTTGTGTCTGACTCTGTGACCCCAGGGACTGCACCACATGAGGCTTCCCTGTCCTTCACCGTCTCCCAGTGGAGTCAGGGGTGATTGCAGAGACTGGTTCCCAGTGAGATGGGAGATAATGAAGAACCAGACCAGGTTTAACCTTGTAGGTCCATAAGGAAGAATTTTCAGCCTATTATAAGCAGAATAGGAAGTCATTGAAAGTTTAAAGCAGAGAATGATATAAAAGATAATATTACAAATATAAATGCACACACATACCCTACTGATGTATAATAAATCATTTTGCTGTGGTTTGTCCCTCTTGCTGCAAAGGTATTTTAAATTGTGTTTCGTTAAAGAGCCTAGGTATTTGAAGTTTTACTGCATGTAATATTTTTATTTTTTTGAAATAAAATTATTATATTTATTTCAATAAATATATTAGTTTTATTCCTACTAGTAATAGCTGCTTTGTTTGAACATACCAGTCACTGTGGATTTACATACATTGACTCACTCAAGCCTCACAACATTCTAATAATAAGCACGAACATTTCCATTTTATAGACAAACTGAAGTTTAAAGAGAGTAAGCAACAGCATTATTAGTGCTATAAGCAGGCTTTGAACCTAGATCTGTCCCTGCTCTTACACAGAATTACATCCAACTCAGGCTGAAGGTATATAAAAGTCTGCATAGTAATTCTAGAAAATATTATAACTTGTGGTCTGCCCTTACTACATCACTTAATTTTTTAATTAGTTGATTTTAATTGAAGGCTAATCACAGCATTGTGGTGGTTTCTGCCACACATCGGCACGAGTCAGCCGGTGCACATGTGTCCCCCGTCCGGAAGCCCCTCCCACCTCCCTCCTCACCCCATCCCTCTGGGTCGTCCCGGAGCACTGGCTTTGAGTGCCCTGCTTCGTGCATCGAACTTGCACTGGTCATCTGTTGGACATACCGTAATGTACATGTTTCAGTGCTATTCTCTCAAATCATCCTACCCTCGCCTCCCCCACAGAGTCAAAAACTCTCTATTTTTTACATCTGTGTCTCTTTTGCTGCCTTCCATATAGGATCGTCATTACCGTCTTTACAAGTTTCGTATATATGTGTTAGTATACTGTATCGGTGTTTCTTTCTGGCTTACCTCACTCTGTATAATAGGCTCCAGTTTCATCCACCTCATTGGAACTGACTGGGACGTGCTCTTTTTTATAGCTGAGTGATACTCCATTGTGTACGTGTACCATAGCCCATTCATCCATTCGTCTGCTGATGGGCATCTAGGTTGTCTCCTTGTCCTGGCCACTGTGAGCAGTGCAGCAGTAAACACTGGGGTATATATGTCTCTTTCGATCCTTGTTTCCTCGGTGTGTGAGCAGTGTGTATTTCCTCAGTTGTATGGGAGTTCTATCTCCAGGTTTTTAAGGAATCTCCACCTTGTTCTCCATAGTGGCTATCCCAGTTTGCATTCCCACCAACAGTGTAAGAGAGTTCCCTTTTCTCCACATCCTCTCCAGCATTTATTGTCTGTAGACCTTTCGATGGCAACCATTCTGACTGGCATGAGATGATCCCTCATTGTGATTTTGATTTGCATTTCTCTAATAATGAGCAATGTTGAGCATCTTTACATGTGTTTGTCAGCCATCTGTATGTCTTCTTTGGGGAAATGCCTGTTTAGTTCTTTGGCCCACGTTTTGATTGGGTTGTTTGTTTTTCTGGTATTGAGCTGCATAAGCTGCTTGTGTATTTTGGAGTTTAATTCTTTGTTAGTTGTTTTGGTTGCTATTATTTTCTCCCATTCTGAAGGCTGCCTTTTCACCTTGCTTATAGTTTCCTTTGTTGTGCAGAAATTTTTAAGTTTAATTAGGTTCCATTTGTTTATTTTTGTTTTTATTTCCATTACTCTGGGAGGTGGGTCATAGAGGATCCCGTCAGAGTGTTCTGCCTATGTTTTCCTCTAAGAGTTTTATAGTTTCTGGTCTTATATTTAGATCCTTAACCCATTTTGAGTTTTTGTGTATAGTGTTAGAAAATTTCTAGTTTCATTCCTTTACACATGATTGACCAATTTTCCCAGCACCACTTGTAAAAGAGGTTGTCGTTTCTCCACTGTCTATTTTTGCCACCTTTGTCAAAGATGAGGTGTCCATAGAAGCATGGATTTATCTCTGGGCTTTTTGTTTTGTTTCATTGATCTATATTTCTGTCTTTGTGCCAGTACCATATTGTCTTGATTACTGTAGCATTGTCGTACAGTCTGAAGTCAGGAAGCTTGATTCCTCCAGTTCCGTTCTTTCTCAAGGTTACTTTGGCTATTGGAAGTTTTTTGTGTTTCCATACAAATTGTGAAATTATTTGTTCTAGTTCTGTGAAAAATACCATTGATAGCTTGATAGCAATTGCGTTGAATCTATAGATTGCTTTGGGTAGTATACAATTTTCACTATATTGAGTCTTCCAATCCACGAACATGCTACATTCCCGCATCTATTTGTGTCCTTTTTGATTTCTTTCATCAGTGTTTTATAGTTTCCTATATATAGGTCTTTTGTTTCTTTAGGTAAATTTATTCCTAAGTATTTTATTCTTTTCATTGCAGTCGTGAATGGGGTTGTTTCCTTAATTTCTCTTTCTGTTTTTTCATTGTTAGTGTATACGAATGCAAGGGATTTCTGTGTATTAATTTTATAACCTGCAACTTCAGCGTATTCATCGATTAGCTCCAGTAATTTTCTGGTGGTGTCTTTAGGGTTTTCTATGTAGAGGATCATATCATCTGCACACAGTTCTGCTTCTGCTTTTCCAATCTGGGTTTCTTTTATTTCTTTTTCTTCTCTGATTGCTGTGGCTAGGACTTCCAAAATTATGTTGCATAGTAGTGGTGAGAGTGGGCACCCTTGCCTTATTCCTGATTTTAGAGGAAATGCTTTCAATTTTTTGCCATTGAGGGTAATGTTTGCTGTGGGTTTGTCATATATGGCTTCTATTATGTTGAGGTATCGTCCTTCTGTGCCTGGTTTCTGGAGAGTTTTTATTATAAATGGGTGTTGAATTTTGTCAAAGGCTTTCTCTGCATCTATTGAGATAATCATATGGTTTTTATCTTTCAGTTTGTTAATATGCTATATCACTTGATTGATTTGTGAATACTGAAGAATCCTTGTATCCCTGGAATAAAGCCCACTTGGTATATTTTTAAATTAATGAGATAGGAACATTTCTTTTCCTACCTGCTTTGACCTCTGATTTTGCACAACAAAATACTGATTTCTATTTTAAATGAATAAATACCACAATTACATTCATAGCTTATTGAAATAAGCACCAACAAAAGGCTGATGGATGATACTACCTAGGACAGTCTCTGTGGAGGAGATGCTCTTTCAGTTATCTGAGGCTGAGGACATATTTTAATGTTAAAAGTAAAGTAAAATTGCATTCACAGATTGATCTTGCATATTTTCCTGTTAATCTCACTCTTAGATTTCTTGACTCACAAGGGACAGGCAGGCAGGCACCAGTGACCCCTGGTTCTCCAGAGTTAATCAGCAGCATGAGATTGAGGCCTGCACCCAGCAGTTGGAAATTACACTTGGCAGTAACAGCTATAATTTTGTAAATTTGTGGAAGACTGGGGTTGGCTCCTAAAAAATGGGTGTTGATAGTGACATCTAGCGGGTCTTGAGATAAAGTTCTGTGACCTATGAAGTATATAATTAATTGTCAAGTACTGTCTGAGGAGCCAACTCTGATTTTGCTGAGCACATTCTAAAACATGCAAGCGTGTTCTCGGTAGTCCAATTGGGTGGATGCGAAATATGAGACCCTCAGGAGCACCGAAACTTACTTTTTCTTCCTTTAGACAGAAGACCCAACCATGGAGAGACCCTACACATTTAAGGACTTTCTCCTCCGGCCAAGAAGGTGAGGCTTTTAGGCTGCAAGTCATTTTTTATGCTTTGGCCTTGGTTTTCTCTGTGGAAGATTTCAACATATTAACTGATTACATCTGCTTAAAGCATCATAAATATGAAGTGTCAAACCAAGTCACATCCTTTGTAACAAATTTTTCTTCCATCATGCAGTCATAAATCTCGGGTTAAGGGATTTTTGCGATTGAAAATGGCCTATATGCCCAAAAACGGAGGCCAAGATGAGGAGAACAGTGAGCAGCGGGATGAGATGGAGGTAAGCCGGGCACTCTGGGCCGTGGTCTGTTTTCCTTCCCTAAGAGCATGTGGATATTTTACATGAAGGTTTATAATTTAAGGAACTAAATGGTTATAAATATGAAGGAACTTAAATGTGTTCATGAATCTGCATCTTCCATGGATCTACCAGTGTTTGCTTTTATAAAAAAAAAAAAAAAGGTAAGGTTTTCATTTTACCTTATAACACTAATCATCAAAGAGGTGTCTTTTGATGAACTGCTCTAACCCCTGTTCTATCAGCAGCCCCACCACTGTGTGAAATTCTCCCCCACATACTTAATTCTCTTATTTCTTTGGACTTTCAGCGCTTAGTAAATTCCCTGTAGCACTTGGAATTGCTTCACAGTGGGTGGATGATGTAGAGGCTGTTCCAAGTTTCTCGCTCGCTTGGCCTGCAGGTGAGCGTGTGCAATTGAGCAGCTCTGCTCTGGATAAGCCGTTCCGCAATTAGCTGTCCAGAGGAAGCTTCTTTTGTTCCCTCTTGGCAAGTTAAAAAAGAAAACACCACCTTTTAACTTTCCTGTCACATACGTCTACCGTGGGTCCTACTGGACCTTCGCAGCACAGGCTCCAGACAGCGCTGCTTCACTAGACACATTCTCGTGTTGCTCCAGGAATGTCCGTTCACGAGACCTCTCCGTGGCCTGTTCGCACATCTGTCTGCGGCTGTTGCACATGCACGGTGTGTGAATAATGCATTATGGGCAAGTAACTGCACCGCCCCCCGCCCCAGGCCCAGAGGTCGTATTTCCAAGCAGCATTTCATGTGCAGGCTTCCATCTGTCTCTGGGAGAAGGACTGAAGTGGGTGGTAGGTAGTCTTGACTGCTAAGATTTCATAAGCACATCCACACATTTTTATCTCGAATCCAGGGAATTTTTTTTTCTAATACTCCTCCAGCCTTCCAACTGTGAATTAGTTAATTTTCCAGTGACCTTACTAGGGGATGTCAGGAAGGAATACTTAATGCCGAAAATATGTATTGCAAAAGAGTACCTCTGACTCAGGGACCGTGAAGGCTGCTGATGTGGCAGCACTGGTGGGGAATGGCCGAGTAGGAAGAGGCAGCTTCCAGGCTGTTCCTAGCTGCCGTGCATGCTCGTCCTCCCTAGAGGGGCGTCAGGGAGCTCCCCCTCCTCTGGGGGCCACCTTCCCGTGGTCCTCCCTGTTGAGCAAGAGCACCCCAGGCCTCCTGGAGGCCCACCCGTGGCGTCTGCGAGAACACACATGCTGTGAGGCTCATCTTCCCAGCTCCCTCCTACCTTCCAGAGGTGTTGAAAGGATGACAGCTGTAGCATGACCCACATGATCGGCATGGCTTTGTACAGCCCCAGAGGCCATCAGGTCAAAATAACAAACACAAACTACAAAAGAGCGTAATGGGACTTAGGTAACGTGAGGGGCTGCTTGGATCCCTGTCCATGTCATGACCCGCACCACTGTCCTCGGGAGGGCAGGGCAGTTCGTTTTCCCTGGNCCTACCTTCCGGAGGTGTTGAAAAGATGACAGCTGTAGCATGACCCACATGATCGGCATGGCTTTGTACAGCCCCACAGGCCATCAGGTCAAAATAACAAACACGAACTACAAAAGAGCGTAATGGGACTTAGGTAACGTGAGGGGCTGCTTGGATCCCTGTCCATGTCACGACCCGCACTGCCGTCCTCGGGAGGGTAGGGCAGTTCGATTTCCCTGGCTCAGAGCGTTTTTCTGACTCTCTTCGAATTGACATTTTTTCCACCTTGTTTTGACAATTTCTTGAAACATGGCACACAAAGCCACTGCCGAGCCCACAGGAGCCAGAACACAGGGCACGGATGCCCTGGAACCAGTGAACCAGCCTGATGCCCCTCCCTCTCTTCTGCCCCACAGCCCGGGTGGGAAGTCGTTGACTCCAATGACTCGGCTTCTCAGCACCAAGAGGAGCTGCCCCCGCCTCCGCTGCCCCCCGGGTGGGAAGAGAAGGTGGACAACCTGGGCCGCACGTACTACGTCAACCACAACAACCGGACCACCCAGTGGCACCGGCCCAGCCTCATGTGAGTGCCCTCCGTGGTCGCGAGCACGTCCCCACGCTCTGCAGACAGGGGCTCTGCAGCTGGGAAGCGCGTCTTCCGTTGGTGGAAGCACGTGATTGGGCGTTGTGGCAGGAATCCTTTTGGTATAGTTAGAGGGCGTGGGAACCTACCAGAACCTATCAGATTATAAAGAAGCTCTGGCCTCCGTATCGTGGTCTCCTACTGTATTTTGCATGTCATTTTTATGTAGATTTATGAGATGTAAAACCAAGGTCATTTTTCTTAGGTTTTGCTTAATGCATGGTGATTACATCTCTGCTCCCTTCTTCAGTTTAAGCAAACATATTGGCTGTACCATTTCCTCTTTAACTTCTTGGAGTTTTATTCCATAATTATTTGATTTCAAAGCCCTCTCAAAACCCTTTTTTTCCCTTTTTGAGAAATTAATAGATCACCCCTGTGATATCATAGAAGCAGGTGGGAGGGTTGCTAACTCACAGTTTGTAATACTCTTTGTTCTAGTCCCTCAGGGACACAGTGAATTGATTATTATTTTGTTCACTGGACAATTTTTGGTTTAATAATAGCAAACACTAATTAAACCTCATGACTGTAAAAAAGGATTTGAAGCAGCTTGTTTTTAAATGATAGTATACAGCAAGACCTAAAACTATTAATATACAATAAAAGACAAAAACGAATACTAAAAATGTGAAAGGAAAAGGCTATCCTAAAAAAGGTGAGCTCCCCAGCAGCCAAGACAAGGAAGTAATTATCAGTAAACTGTATAATTTTCAGTATACAGGCAAGTATATCAGGTGAGATAATTTTCTCTTTAACCCAGACTCTGAAGGGAATTAGCTGATGACCATTTTTGAACAAGTGTTAAAGGTGACGGGTGGTGTTGTCAATAACCCTTTTGTCTTTAGAAATGGCAACGGTAGTCTGCATAACACTGTGGGGTGGGAAGGGTTGCCAAGAAGTCTAGTCTAGGTGGTGTTTGATTTAGAGGGAAAGCTTGCAGAATCTGCAGCAGTGAAGGCCAGTGCTTCCTAAGCCCCTGAGTGGGTTCTCGTTAATATCAGGCGCCCGTGTTAGCTTTGGGCCACCTAGCATCAGCACCAGCTCATTGCTGCCGGGACAGCATAGTATCTCAACATCCAGACGATGCCAAACTCTTCTTTGTTATAATTTTTTCCACATAGACATATAAATGGAAATGAGTTCGTTGGTTTTTTAATTAATTTGTTTTTACTGTTTCCCTTTAATCAATGACCAAAGCTGTTAAAACTGTTTTAAGTCATTTGACTATTCTAGTTATTTGTAGTTTAAAAAAAAGTAACTGCTTTGGACTTGGTTACATGTAGTGATCAAAAGATTCTCGGTAGCAACACCCTGCGCAAAGTACCTTTATCTTTGTTAAAGGTCATAGGAAAACAGTATCTGAAAATAACACTTTATGGGGACCCTAGTGTCCTGTGATCTCTGTAAAAAAAAAAAAAAAAAAAAAAGTGACCATAGGAGCTCACAGAGACTAAGAACCAAGATGTCTAGAGAGAAATGTTCACTGTCATGAATAATTATGCAGACCGAAGTCTGCGTTATATAGGGTAAGTGGAAACAGTTTTTACTTACTTTCTCTGCCTCAGAGAGTGGTGAAACTAATGGAGAAATCCCTAAGGAACACGTTATACGTTCTTCTAAACACACCACCTTCAGTGTCCTGTAGAAATGAACCAAAACAAACGCTGTAACTTATGTAAATGCTGGCTCCTCAGGAGTCCAGAAACAAATTGGGAAACTGTGGTTCTTCCAAGTTCAGGTTCACATGTAGTTTAGGGAGATGTCAGTGACGTGGTGGTCTGCACAGGTGGCTCACCAGAAGGGACATTTGCAGAGCTTTGGGTGCAACTTACCAGCTGCCTCCTTCCCAACAGGCACAACGTCTAGAAAGCAAGAGAAAACTTATGAGGGAAAAGGGTCAGTTTCCATGATAACCTCCTGTTGAACCATTTGAGAATTTGAGGTTCTTTGTCCTTAACTTAGGCTTCCCTGATGGCTCANGGTGCAACTTACCAGCCGCCTCCTTCCCAACAGGCACAACGTCTAGAAAGCAAGAGAAAACTTATGAGGGAAAAGGGTCAGTTTCCATGATAACCTCCTGTTGAACCATTTGAGAATTTGAGGTTCTTTGTCCTTAACTTAGGCTTCCCTGATGGCTCAGAGGTTAAAGTGTCTACCTGCAATGCGGGAGACCTGGGTTCAATCCCTGAGTCGGGAAGATCCCCTAGAGAAGGAAATGGCAAACCACTCCAGTATTCTTGCCTGGAGAATCCCATGGTTGGAGGAGGCCTGGTGGGCTACAGTCCATGTGGTCGCAGAGCCCTCCAGCCCTTCAGATGATTTTAAAGTGTTGTTTTAATTGAAAAATGATTTTTTTCATAAATCAGTTTTCACAGAATCCTACAAGCATTCCAGGGATTGGGGGAGGGGGCAGATAGTGTAACTGACTTCAGGAAGTCAGATAATGAAGTGATGGTCTCATTTTACAGAGAATGGTGCCCTCCTGGGCAGTCTCAGTGCTTACCCAGCTTGCTTACCCAGACTTCAGGCCCTGCCAAGCCTTCTGGGCACCCCGGTGCCCTCAGGTTGTTCTCACAGGGTCCTGCCCTCCCTGCCTCTTGCCACCCATGGTCATCAACACAGAGCATCTGATCATGCAGGCTGCTCTTGTGGACTTTCTCTCCCAGGCCCTGTGGCTGTGCTGCCCCTCGGTCCCCTCCAAAAAAACAAAACCAGAATGTGCCTCTCCTCCCAGCAACCTTCCGATGCCAGCCTCCTGTCCCTTCCTCTGGGAGAGCCAGACCTCTTCTGCCCCAGTCTGTCTGAAAGCTGGACGCTTTCCCATGAGGACACAGAGCATATAATTCTCTTACTGCCTGTGCAGTCAGGGACTGTGGTTTCTTCTTCACAAATCAACCCCGAGCACCTGGCACAAAGTAGGCGCTTTTAACTGAATGAGTGACTACAGATGAGTCGTTTCCGAAAGTGGGGAGAGACGCGTGGTTTAGTGAACTGTCGGGGACTGGATGCAGAGGTTAGGACGGAAGGCGACCACAGAACACTCCCCCAGGTCTCTCAAGTCAGATGGTGGCTTTTTAAAACACCTTTAATTTTAGATTTGTCCTTGTCCTATTTAAATGTAAACTATAAACTTTTTACTGTTAAAAGCAGAAGTTCAAAAATATGATGAAGGAATCATATTAAGACTATAAATGGAGATGAACTTGTGAAACACTCATTTTAACTCTTCTTAGTACTTCTTTCTAAACCACTTTGCACTTCTTCTCCCATCTTAGCAGTCATTTAATCATCTCTTGATGACTCAGGTCATCATTTGTCACTGACAGCCACTGATGGGATGTAAGTGATCCGATGCACTGCTCTTACCTGGCACTGAATCTGATAAGTGTATGGTTTGTCCTATCTTTGTTAGTCTGTATATTTCCTATGACAGTCAAATGAAAAATATATATGTGAAATTAATGAATGAAGAAGATTGAAAGAGCCACTCCTTAAGTTTTTTTTCCCTGCCCCTAGTAAAATCACTTATCAGCTTAGACCTATTTTTAAATGTTCATTTTCCCATTAGGGACCATTTAAACTTCCTGTCAGTTTCATCAACCCTCTCATTCAATTGCTTAATTAAGGGCCAAAGGCCTCCCTCCTATGAATATTTTCATTTTTTCACTAAAGACCATAAAAAAGCCCAGACTTGGAATTTCAGAATCAGAGGTATCTTTCTTCTTTATACTTCTTAGTTGTTTCTAGTTCACACTGATTACTAATTATTTGAGCATGTTGGATAAGGAGGATTAACATAATTGATTTTAAACGCCCCTTAAAAAAAAAAAAAAAGCTTTTTCAGAATAATGGAACTTTATATACTTCTCAGAGAGAAAATGCAGATACAGTAATATTAAACCTTATTCTCCTCAACCTCTCCGAAATCCCTGTAACAATTCAAGTGTGTGTTACAACCCAGAACACGCATGTGGTGTTGACTAAGTGACAACTGATATTTCAAGTGAATATATAAAATTTTCATGAAACTTTTATATATACAGTGTTTTTAAGTAAAGGCATTATAAAGTGAAATTTAATATCCTGTAAAAATCACTGTAGCAGTGTAAAATCGTAAAGATAATATTATATTTTCTAACATATCTAAGAGAGTGTTATTTTTTTTATTCTGTTTTGGTAGTTTCATAAATTGTATGAGTATACTTGTGCGTCCCTTGATTTTAATTTAGCTTCTTTGTGGCCTTAATGATGTCATTTTTTTCAGATATAGTTTAATACAGCTACAAAATACGCAAAGTAGGTATTTCTGTGAGGTTTTAAGAATTTATGTATCGGTTGTGTACATACAGTAAAACTTCACTTAGATCTTTATTAAGAGTTACTGATTTAATATGGATTAAATGGAAGCCAACCTCATCCTGTCACTTTACCAGCAAAGCTAAATTTAAAAACTTGGGAAGATTTTTGGTGGAACTATCCAGACTCTTAGAAGCAAGTAGTGCTGCTTATCGCAGGCTGTTCGCTGTTACAGGGCCCAATAGGCTCTTTTGGGGGAGACAACATGTCTGAGACTGCATTAGAATGTCTTAAAACCTGTGTTTTAAGGAGAATCTATAATGAGGGCCTTTGATTAATAGTGGATTTCAGTTAATCTGAAATAATGTTTTCAGCTATTGTGAAATATTAATTTGCAACATCATGGTGTCTTATTGAAAAAGTCTATAAGCGTTTTCTCTGAAAAACATTTTGACATTTAAACCTCTGCTTTAAAAGCCTCCAAGTAATATTTCTCCCAAAGGAGAATTGCCTGTAATTTACTGCAGAAGTTTTAAAGATGGAATCAGTGCTTTTCAAATCCTAAATTAAGAGTTACATGACAAAAAAAAAAAAAAAGGACTATGAAGTTACAGTATTCTTCAGATCCTAGTTGATTGGGAGATAATTGCCTGATGTTTGTGTGAATTTTAAAATAGAGTTTAATGGGAGTTTAAAAGTGGAGTGTAAAAAGTGTCATGATTGTGAGGTTCTGTCAAGATGAAACCCGCAGTGGCTGAAAAAGTTCATGTTGAATCGAGAATGTTTCCTCCAGACCCCAGCTTTGAATTTACACTCTTTGTACTTACTGGTTGATTGCTGATGACCAAAAGTGTGGGCCTTGTCATTGCTGGACTCCTTGAGGGGTCACCACTGACTGGCCACGAGGGTGAGCTCACCTGTCATTCTCCTTCAGAAAGCCTCGCTTCTCATGGGGCAGCTGGATGGAGGACTTTGATTTCTCATCTTTCTTAAACACCTAAAGTACATGCTACAGTATATCCCTGAAAGATACTCAAAAATACTGTGGCAGAGGCACTTAAAAACTGTGTTGATTTCAATGAAGCTGACCTGGAATTATACTCCAGCCAAGAGATGTAGGCAGGTTCTCCTTTGAGTGGCCAGCTGATGCTCAGGGTTGAACGGGAGAGCACTGACGTCGTGTTCCGATGTCGGGCTTGGTTTGAAGAGCCAGGTATCAACACCAGTTCTCTGTCTCCCCCCTTCGCTCCGTGTGCGCCCAGGGACGTGTCCTCCGAGTCCGACAGCAACATCCGGCAGATCAACCAGGAGGCCGCGCATCGCCGCTTCCGCTCGCGCAGGCACATCAGCGAGGACCTGGAGCCGGAGCCCAGCGAGGGCGGGGAGGGCCCCGAGGTGCGGCCCCTGCCTCCTCACTCCCTACAGACCCCCGCCTGCTCACCCCGCACACCGCCCCCTGTCTGTCTGTGGGCTCCGGGTGTTAACTCAGGAAAGGCTGTCTGAAGGAAAAGCGCACCGCTGCTGGTCGAGGACCAATGGGGTGTTTGCTAACTCAGAAAGCGCTTCTCGAGGCCGTCTTCAAGCACGCATAATTCGCATCACTAGGAAAGTGCATGACATTTTTTTAGCACTTAATTAATCTTCATGTATTTTCACTTTATACTTTTGTTTTACCCCAGAGTCTAAACATTTCTTATTAAACGAC
Source organism: Neotragus moschatus (assembly GCA_006410615.1). NCBI lineage: Eukaryota > Metazoa > Chordata > Mammalia > Artiodactyla > Bovidae > Neotragus > Neotragus moschatus. Next base: position 12,869 of record SJYA01008426.1, read on the forward strand.
AACATAGTAATCATCTTTGAGCAGTTGATGGAACCCTGCCCTGTAACTTCTTCGGGTACCAAATATAATTTTGTGTAGTTTTGACATGGTGAAACAGGTTATTACCAAGAAAATACAAATTGGGGTGAATATAAATGTTCATAAGTTCACCCTTAAATGCTTATTGCAGATCACTGGGGAAAATATATATAAATTGAACAACAAATTAGTAATTGCTGTAACTTTAGTGCTGCCTTAACAATGCTGTTTACTTATTGGAAATCCATTCTTACGTTAGGCAGATTATTCACAAAATGTTCCAGTGATGAAAAGTGGAAAAGCAAAATGAATGATGCCATATTAAATTCACTAAAAGTTGCTTGTATACCAGTGCTTACTAACAGTTTATAGCCTCTCTGCTGTTTCCATTGTGAATCCTTAATGCTTAGAGTAAAAGAAAATTCATGAAAATTGTAAATTCCTGAGGATACTTTTTTATCCTGTGCAGGTAGTATCAAGTGCTAGAAGCAAGCCACTGCTGAGAGAGGTGCTGTTGTAAAGGGGTTAAGAGCATAGCCCCTGGAGCCAGGCCTCCTTGGATCACTGTCCCCTGGCGCCAGTTGCTCCCTCGGCCTCAGTCTCCTCATCTGTTTATCAGGGTGGGAGCTTTATCTTCCTTACGGATGCTGGGAAGACCGAGTGCCTCCTTAGCGCTCAGTAAATGTGAACGACAGTTAGGATGGTTATTACCAGGGCGGGGGCGAGAGGGTCCCTCATTCCAGCACTCACAACAGCGTCTCTTCCCTGGCAGCCTTGGGAGACCATTTCGGAGGAAGTGAACATGAGCGGAGACTCGCTCAGCCTGGCGCTGCCCCCGCCGCCAGCCTCGCCCGTGTCCCGGACGAGCCCCCAAGAGCTGTCCGAGGAGCTGAGCAGAAGGCTGCAGGTCACTCCTGACTCCAACGGCGAGCAGTTTGGGTCTTTAATTGTAAGTCATGGTCTTGTTTGAGAAGTTGAGTGAATATTTGTCATTTTTTTTGTTGTTACTTTTCAGAGAATCTTGTTTGCAAATAACAACCAGGGTCTCCTAGCCCCCAAATAATTCTGACATTTCCCAAGTTCCTTCTTCCCTGGGAGAAGCAAAACTATACCAAACGTAGCCCAAGCAGGTGAAGCGCTTTCTTGATTCATAGATAACTCGTCTATGACTTCTGTATTATTAAGCATTAACCTCGTAGAATTTCTTTTCCCAGCAAAAGATTCCTGAAACAGTACCTTCATCACAAAGTGGTATTTCGCAGTGGGACCTGAGAGCCACTGGGCCTCCACGTTGATCTCATACATCATATCTGCGTGCTTTATCATTCTCATTTCACGGGTGAAGGCATGATGGTTAAGTGATCCATCCAAGACAGGTTAGGATGGGAGACAGAAGACACCTTGTAAGTCCCAGAGAAAGGCTGTGAAATTGTGATACTGCCACTAGGGTACCATTTGAACTTGAGTTCTCAGCTGTCAAGCAGATTCATTCTAGATGCCTCAGGTGGGGCTAAGCCCTAGCAAAAGTCAGCAGAATCAGCCATGAAGACCTGTGTTTGACAACCCAAAACTGCAGGAAAAGCCCATAGAAAATTGTTGCTTGTACATAAAGTTGAGAAGCAACGCAGTCTCAGTATTTCTTGAGAAACTGAACCAGCAGATGCACTGTAGTAAATGATGGTAGTCCCTCAGCTGAAAATGGCATCCTAAAAAAAGAACCATCCTTACAGCCGTATCACATGTAAATGAAAAGGAGGGCTGCATAAAATGTAGAAGTTAGTAGGTACTCACAAGACTGTCACTCCTTTGGCCATGCATTTTATTTTAAAAGATACCATTGGCCCCATCAAGAGTTACAGTGACTACTCAGCTAACAAGCTTTGTATTAAAACTCTGTGAGTATCTTTCAGAAAGAGAAATAACACTGTGATGTAAATGTAGTGCTAAAGGGACAGGGGCACACAAAGAGTTTGCATACGTGGGGAATCTGAACTGATGAAACTGTTGCTGTGGAAACAGCATAGGCATGGAAGGCCTGTATTGAAAACCCTATAAAAGGGAGTAAGTGCTGCCAGAACCAGAGCAATGGTATGCCTTCAGTCTACCGAGTGAAGACCGTCATTTCACTTACTTGTAACTTGAACTTCTCCATTCTAGGCTCATAAAATCTATTTAAGAGGGAAGTATAGGGGCAGAATTATTTTGTGTTGAGTCCAGCTCAACTATTAAGTATTTAGGAAAGAGGGGGTTCTTCTCCAGTTTTGCTTGTCAGAGTCACTCTGTATTCAAAGACACAGTGTGAACTTTTACTAAAGAATGAATCCTTCATGCTAACCACATGGAAAGACTTGAGAAGCCTCCCATTTACCACCACAGAGTCCGTCTTGGACCTTACCCCACTGTCCTCACTGGAAAATATTAAAAGTGAGAAGATGCTGCAGGCTTGTCCCGTGTGCAAACTCATGGGAGTTGCTCGTCTGACCCCTGTCTTGTGTGTGTGACCTGCTGCGGATCTGTGCGTCTTTTTTTTTTTTTAAGCCATATAGACCTATAGACACAGTGAGAGGAACATATTATACATTATACTCGAGATTTTTTTTTTTAGATTAACCTCACGTATTTTCCTTCATTCCTGTTCTGAACAACTTCATCTCCATTCAGAAGCTGAAAGTATTAATACCTAGCCCTTCAGAAGGAGCCTAAGATTGTATGTGAGTTCCCCTAGAAATAGAATCCAACTGATTCTTTGTCAGTGATAAGAATAGTCAATAGACTGTTTAATAACTGTTAGGTCAGTATCGTTTCCTTTATTCCTGTTCCACTGGAATTTTTACTCAGAAGTTGCTTCTCAAAGCACAATATATGACTTTTAGCTTCTTTTTTCCGTCATTGAAGCCGCATTACCGGTGGCGTCCCCTTCGTGTTTTGGCCTCATATTTTTGCTGTTCCTGCTCAAGACACTTGAGAATGACAATGAAAGATACTTGATGACATAAAAGATTATGTTCATTACTACAGAAAGATGGTGTTTCATTGAATTACCTTCTAATATTAGAGAGCGGTCAGTATGCTTAAGCGGTCAGTGTTTTAAACAGGAAACTTGTTTCTCAGCATGTGTGTCCTGATGCTCTGTGCACTTTCCTCCTGCAGCAGAGAGAGCCGTCCTCCAGGCTGAGGTCCTGCAGCGTCACCGACGCGGTCGCGGAGCAGGCTCATCTCCCGCCGGTAACCCACGCTCATTCCCAGCCACCAGTTGGCTCTCTCGGCTTTTATTTAAAATCATCTGAGCTACTAAGGAAGAGTTTTTCCTGTGCAAAATCTACTTGCCATACACATGAGACATTAAAATGTCCTAGCAGATTGCCCAAGGAGAGTGGATTTCCAATACGGAGAGTTGTCATTGCCACCAAAGTCTCTGAAATGCTAAAAAACTCTGTTGCTTTGGTTTTCCATCCAAGTGAATGCCAATTCTGATATGCCTACTTGATCTAAACATTAGCAATTCCTTTTTCAAAAACTTAATTTGGTCCCTAACGCTGTATTCAAGTGACCTGTATCTCCAGAACATAGGAAAAACTCTTCTGGGTGGGCAGCAAGGAGCCCTTTCCATTACT
>SJYA01008427.1:0-12788 GCA_006410615.1 Neotragus moschatus
TTTAATCTTTCCCTAGTTGGAGGTCATCGTCCACCTTGAGGCCACTTGTGCGGACCTGAAACTATAAAGGCGCTCGACAGGAAGCTCGGTGGCCACTTTTCCTGAAGCCCTTTGGGGATCTGAATTCTAAGTACCTAGTTGCAGAGGCTCTTTGCTAAATAGGAAAAGGAATGATTTCAGAGGCATCGTCAAAGAGCATATAAATTCTGATAAGAGCTCAATGTATTCAGCAGAAGTGGTGAAAATGTCACTGAAATACCGTCAACGTTCTCAAAGGCAGGTTGTCGGAAGCTGACATTGGGTGATGCAAGTTTATTTTTCAAGACCAAGGAACCGTACTGGAAAGGTCTGCAACAGAAATCGTTTTCAAGCTGTGCCTGGCCACATACCCCCCCAAAAACGAATAAAACAACAACAACGTTTTGCTTAAATCCAAAGTCTTTGCAAAGAATTACCACAATATCTAAAATTCAAATACACTGTGGCCAAGGAGAAGATAAGAATTCTTGTTGCATGTTTAAAATTATCTGCTCTGTTTTTGGATTTGTGGTTGCCAAGGAGGAGGGAGTTGGGGTGGGGGGTTGTGGGGGAAGGATTGAGAATTTTCCAGTTAGGAGATGAAAAACAGTATATATGGGCTGCCTGGGTCTCAAGGTCCTACTCCAGAGCACAGAGAACTCTATTCACTGTCATGTGATAAACTGTAATGGAACAGAGTATAAAAGCATATCACACACATATATAAATACAGACTTTATTTTGGGAGGGGGGCACCAGAATCACTGCAGATGGTGACTGCAGCCATGAGATTAAAAAAGACTGGCTCCTTGGAAGAAAAGCAATCACCAACCTAGACAGCATATTGAAAAGCAAAGACGTTACTTTGCCAACAAAGATCCATCTCGTCAAAGCTATGGTTTTTCCAGTGGTCATGTATGGATGTGAGAGTTGGACCATAAAGAAAGCTGAGCACCAAAGAATGGATGCTTTTGAACTGTGGTGTTGGAGAAGACTCTTGAGAGTCCCTTGGACTGCAAGGAGATCCAACCAGTCCATCCTGGAGGAAATCCATCCTGCATTGGAAGGACTGATGCTGAAGCTGAATCTCCAATACTTTGGCCACCTGATGTGAAGAGCTGACTCCTTGGAAAAGACCCTGATGCTGGGAAAGACTGAAGGTGGGAGGAGAAGGGCACGACAGAGGATGAGATGGTTGGATGGCATCACTGACTCGATGGACATGAGTTTGAGCAAGCTCCGGGAGTTGGTGAAGGACAGGGAGGCCTGGCGTGCTGCAGTTCATGGGGTCACAAAGAGTTGGACACGACTGAGCGGCTGAATGGAACTGGACACAGATATACATATATGTATATGTATGCGTACAGAATCACTTTGCTGTACAGCAGAAATTAAACACATTATAATCAACTATTAGTTCAATAAAATTAAATAGAAAAAAAAAGGGACAGCATACATGCAAGGTTGAAGCCTGCGGTTTCGGCTATTACAGACAAGGTCCCAGGGTAAAGGATTACTGTCTTTAGACTGAAAATTGAAATTCAAGCCAACACCAATTCATCACAGATCCTAAAGGAAACCATGGAATCGAAGTATTTAATTAATTTAGATGATAAATCACCTGCAATCTCAGACCAGGCAGGCAGTACCTAGCAGCAGGAGGCCCACGTGAGCAAGAGAAATAAATGAGAACGCTGGTCTCAGGAATTTACCTTATAAACAACATTATTCTCAATTTACGGCCTAACACTTCGGAGTCTCAGAATGTATTTGCTTCACTGTCCCTGAAGGAGAGAAAAAAAATTTGAGGGGTATCCTTCAGGGCCTCTCCAAAAATGCCTTGTCTTATATGTTAGCTCTGACCAAATGACCCCATTAAAATGAAGTAGCTGATACCACCATCAGCCTCTGGAGGTATAGATAAAAAAAAACACTAAAATCAGGCTAAGCCAGCAACCCCGTGCCTGCACACAAGACGTATCATATAGAAAAAATAAAATGAACAAGCCTGTGAACATACATCTGACAAAAATGACGAAGCCACTGTAGGGAAAAAGAGAAAGGGGGAAAAATGCAATCGACTGTTCTCACTCATTTTTAATAAAATCTTGTTAGGCATCTAACTCATGTGTGTGGCTCAGCTGGTAAAGAATCCGCCTGCAATGCAGGAGGCCTGGGTTCAGTTCCTGGCTGTGGAAGATCCGATTCTTGGGCTTCCCTGGTGGCTCAGCTGGTAAAGAATCCATCTGTAATGCAGGAGACCTGGGTTCAATCCCTGGGCTGGGAAGATCCTCTGGAGAAGGGAAAGGTATCCACTCCAGTGTTCTGGCGTGGAAAATTCCAGGGGCAGGATAGTCCCTGGGGTCACAAAGAGTCGGGCACAACTGAGCGACTTTCACATTCAGTTTCTGTCACCATACAGATAGGTACATATCTGAAACCCTTTCCCCTAGGAAATTAGCATTCGTCAAGGAAACATACTTCCTGGAACCTACACCCTCACACACCCCTATCCGAATAAAAATCACGATCCTGTGAAAAGCGGATCCCTTGCTGTCTTGCATTCTAAAGCATCCCTAGAAGAGGGTGGAGGAATTGGAATATCAGGAAAGAGGAGCTGCTCTCAGAAAAGCCAGTCGCTGTTGGAGCAAGGATGCGGTGCCACATGTCAACACTGCTTAGAGCATCTCCAGAGAAGCAAAAGCAATTAGGCGTTATCCTTGCTTCTCTCCCGGTTTCAGAATCTCATCCCCAAAGACGGCAGACGTGTCGGTGAGGGTACACGCAGAGCGGGTGGCGTCTTCTCGACGCGAAAATAAGGTGCGGGCAGGATTTTACTATAAGTGTCCTTGATGGAGGGAGGGGAGAGAGAGACAGCACATAAAACAAACCTGCTTGATTACCTTATCTACAAATTTCATAGTCGCTGCAACCACGGAGCGCTTGTAAGCCTGTTCCAGGTAAAATGAAAAGCTCTGCTCTACCGACCTCGTATGGTGTGGTTACAGGTCCGGACAGTGAGGACGTCAGATGGGAGCTGGCCTGTCGGCACTGGGCAATGAGAAATGTCACGGGCGTGCGTCACCCACGGCACCAAAGCTGGGCCCGCGGACGGCAGTTCTTTTCACTAAACCGCCAAACACCCTGGCCGAGCCGCGAGCGAGTCCCTCCGTGAAATGATGGAGCAACTGCCCCCAGGGACCCTCTCCAAGTCCACGACGCCCTTATTTTAAGCAACATCAACCTTTTCCACTACTTTGCCCACCTGATGTGAAGAACTGACTCATTGGAAAAGACCCTGATGTTGAGAAAGATTCAAGGCGGGAGGAGAAGGGGACGACAGAGGACGAGATGGTTGGATGGCATCACCGGCTCAATGGACATGAGTTTGAGCAAACTGAAGGAATTGGTGATGGACAGGGAGGCCTGGCGTGCTGCAGTCCACAGGGTCGCAAAGAGTCGGACACGACTGAACAACCGTTTCCAAGCGCTGGGAGGATACCTCTGGGCCACTGTGTGCGGGACAATGAAGCTGGGACGTCTGTTTTAAGAGCCAAGCCGCTTTCTCCACTTCTGTCAGGGGAAGCTTCTGGTCTCGTCTACTCCCTCGGGAGGGCTGGGTAGATCACAATGCAAAGGATGGCGAACTGAGCCTCTGAACCTGAGCAACAGGCCGGGGCCACTCCGGGAGGGCCTGCCCCACGACGCTGCGGGGAAGATAAAGAGACAGCCGCTGAGACCCGGGTCTCCTGCTTGCCAGTCCCCTGGGGGGCAACCTGGCAGGCGTCAGTCCGCAAATCAGCACCTAACGTGCCCCTATGTGAGTGAACCGACCAGGACACGACTTTTCCCTGCCTGGCGCTCCTCTCCTGGGCTGCGGATGTGACGTCCAGGCTGGACAAGGCACGGCTGGCTCCCTTGGTAGACATGGGAGCTGGGCGGGAGACCCCCTCCCCAGGAACGGGACCTGCCATCCAGCTTAGTGATCACTGCGCTGCTCTCAGAGTCCATTTGGAGCTGAAGACGCCCTGGAATCTGGCAGAACAGTGTCGCTAACTTGTAAATTCTATCCCAGCACCGTTAAGTGCAAACTCTGCCTAACAGACGCTGTCGAAATGAACAAGCTCTGGGAGGTACAAAGTGGGGGAGAGAAGGCCGCTTGATCTAAAGAAGGGATGGAGCCCGCTCCACCAGTGAGATTTGGGAGTCAGCCCGACTGGGCCACGGGGTCCCGAGATGTTTGGTCAAACGTAATTCTGGATGCGTTTCTGAAGGCGGTGTGTGGCTGAGACACACATTTGTTATCAGGAGGCTGAGTAAAGCACATCAGCCTCCTGTGTGAGTGAGCCTCGTATAACCAACTGAAGACAGGAACAGAAAAACCACCACTGCAAACAGGAAGAAGGAATTTGCTTCTTTGAGCTGGAAGCAGGGTCTTCTCCCGCCCTCGGACTGGACTCACACCGGGGGGTCTCCAGGGTCCCGGTCCTTTGGGCTGGACCTAGAGCTATAGCCTCGGTTCTCCTGGGTGTCCACCTTGCAGAGAAGAGACCACGGGATTTCTCGGCCTCCCTCACCGAGCGAATGAGCAGATTATAACAAATCTCTTCGTCTGTAACAAGACTTTGTATGTAACAAATCTCTTGTTGGTTTAGTTTCTGTGCGGAGCACTTCGTGATGAAATCCCCCCCCCCAACTTTCTCATACAATCCCTCCTTACGTATCTCCCATCCCAGGCTCACCCACCAAAGGCTTGTTGAACATTACTGATCAGCCCTGAGCCTTTCCAGCTCTGGAATCCAGACACTAAGGAAATATACACAGTAGAGTAGCGGTCAGTACACAAGACTTCACACCAGCTTGTTCCACTGACCTGCCAGATGGTGCTAGCCTTGAATTAGTACTGCAACCCATGGCCCTCCTCGACTGCCTTCATAAATGAATGGCTGCCAAACGCTGGCAATGCCAACCAATGATATGTGAAATGTCACACCTTAAGTCTGATCATGGGAAGGGCCCTCTAAAATAACTATACTGCTGCTGCTGCTGCTAAGTCACTTCAGTCATGTCCAACTCTGCGCGACCCCATAGACGGCAGCCCACCAGGCTCCCCGGTCCCTGGGATTCTCCAAGCAAGAACAGTGGAGTGTGTTGCCATTTCCTTCTCCAAGGCATGAAAGTGAAAAGTGAAACTGAAGTCGTTCACTCGTGTCTGAGTCTTAGCAACCCAATGGATTGCAGCCCACCAGACTCCTCCGTCCATGGGATTTTCCAGGCAAGAGTACTGGAGTGGGGTGCCATCGCCTTCTACTGGATCTAAATATGGAATGTGGCATCTCTCAGCAATTTGTAGATTTAACACCTGTCTGCAAAATGGAATAATTCAGAAAAGATGGGTCAGGGGTCTCATGAAACACAACACATGTTATTTATACCCAGTAAGGGGCTTCCCTGGTGCCTCAGACAGTAAGAAATCTGCCCGCAATGTGGCAGACCAGGGTTTGATTCTTCAGTCAGGAAGATCCCCTGGAGAAGGGAATGGCTACCCACTTCAGTATTCTTGGGCTTCCCTTGTGGTTCAGCTGGTAAAAAATATGCCTGTGATGGGAGAGACCTGGGTTCAATCTCTGGGTCGGGAAAATCCCCCCGAGAGGGAAAAGGCTACCCACTCCAGTATCCTTGCCTGGAGAATCCCATGGACAGAGGATCCTGGCAGACGACATTCCAGGTGGTCGCAAGGAGTCTGACACAACTGAGCAACTAGCACACACACATCCCCGGTGTGGGCCACGTGTTTCTGCTTCAGCTTTGATTTTCTACCTGCTTCCTGACATTTTGATTTAAAGAAGCCAATTAAGAAGTCAGAGGTTCCAACAGGACACATATTCAAATTACATGAAAATCTGTTTGCATTTCGTAGTAAACAGTGGGAGGAAGGGAGCCTGGCAAAGTCGCTCGGAAACTGAGATGAACTTCAGCCGACTGCTTTACAGATAAAGACATTTGAAATATTCAAACGCGCACCGTCTATTCTGTACGGGTCTGCTCAGGGTCAAGGCAAAAGGTTAAAACCTAGAGAAATGCAGCAACCATTGATTCACTTGTTAAACAAACAAACCAACCACCAATCATTCCCTGCGGCTCACAGAAAGTATTCTAGAGCTGGGAGCACGATGGATAAAAATGTCCCCCAAAGAATGGGTGTGGAGAGGGGCACAGAGTGAACAGAGAGGCAGGGTGAAGAACCTGCCTGCAATGCAGGAGACTTGGGTTCGATCCCTGGGTCAGGGAGATCCCCTGGAGGAGGGCATGGCCACCCCCTGCAGTATCCCTGCCTGGAGCCGTGGACAGAGGAGCCTGGCGGGCTGCAGTCCACGGGGTCGCCAAGCGTGGGACACAACTGAGCGACCGGCACTTCCACTTTGCCACTTTTCAGAGGCAAGCGTGTGCAGGGGCACAGGGAGGGCTGAACTCACTCTCTGGGAAGTGCTTCTGAGGGGAGAGAACAGCGGGAATGGAAAAGCTGAAATGCACCTGGGCACGCTTCAAATTCAGGAGGCTCACAGACGTGAGGCAAAGCGTCACTTGACACCTGTCCCCCTTGTCGCCTCTAACCCTGGCGGCCGTATATCCCGCACGTGGCCTGTGCTGGCCTTTATTCTTGACACACACACAGGCTAGAAATCATCTGGCCTGGCCTTGGTCCCAGGTTCCTGAGCCAGAATCGTCCCCACCCCCCAACTTCCTGAGTGATACGGACGTCTTTGTTATGCTGATGAGGTCAGTCTGCAGAGGCTCAGGAATGAGGCGGCTCAGCAGAAAGATCAACTATTGACATGACAAAGAGGCTGGGACTTCCAGCCGCTCCACCACCGGGGACTGACAAGGGGGTGGAGGCTGAATTCAGTCCAGTGTCCAGTCACTGACTGGTGCCCGCTACATAAAAAAAAACCTCGGTGAGTAGTGTTCCATTTAGCTGTACGACTCGGGGTGGGGGGATTCAACCCGGGGCTCGGTGACAACCTAGAGGGGTGGGGTGGGGTGGGAGGGAGGTCCAGGAGGGAGGGGATAAATGTACGTATGGCTGATTCATGTTGAGGGATGGCAGAAATGAAGCCAAAGCAATTGCATTTAATTAAAAATAAATAATTTACACACACAGACACGCAGACACCTCAGGGAGGGTTCTGGACACGGGGCCTCAGAGGAGCCCTCTGCCTTGTGGTCATTTTGCAGGATGGGGGTTCTGACTCCACGGGGAGAGGCTCAGAAGCGCTGGGTTCACGCCCAGACCTCAGCCTGCATGCATATTTTGTAAGAAAACTCTATATGTGGTTCTTTCCTGAGTGCTACCAGTCTTCCCAGTGAATGTCAGAACCAGGGGTTCAGGAGAACCTCTGAATTTACAGCAGATTGGTCCAAAGTACAGGTGGTCTGCAGACTCACATGGTGTGGCTATCGTCTGAAATAAGTGCCTGTGTGCGGGCTGGAACAGAATTTCCAGACAGGCGGAATGAGAGGAGAATAAAGGTTATTAGAGTAGGAGACGTTGTTAGAACAGCGGGCCTTCTCAAAGGAGAGCCGACCCCTTTCATGGGCTAGCAGCCAATTTTTATAGCCTCAACCCAGGGAAAATTCCTGCTGGAATGTCAGCGTTAGGTGACCGCTATACAGTGGCAGGTACAGCGGGTATTTTACCTAATATGGGGTCAGGGAACGGGCCGGTTTAGATCCAGAAGCTCATGGCAACACTTTTTGTGGGGCTCAGCCCATTCCACAGATATTTATCCTATGACCTTGGTTACAGGGCTGCACCCCTGTGACCGTGGTGGGGGCTCCAGAGTAAGGACGGTCTCCTTGGGGTCTTGCGGGGGTCTGCCCTAATTCCTGTGGTTAGAGCCAGCGGTACACACAGCCGGGTTGAACACAGGAACACACATTGACACAGCACTCTCTTCACCCATGTCAGCGGGACGCGGCTATGAATGCCATTTCCACAGTCCAGCAGCTGAAGCACAAGGTCACGCCATCGGCACAAGGTCACACCATCGGCACAAGGTCACGCCATCAGCTCAAGGTCGACCCTGGAGTTGGAAGCCAGGCAATTCCTTTTTCCTTCTTGTTTTTAATCTTTAGGCCATGTCACACGCATGTGGGACCTTAGTTCCCCGAGCAGGGCTCAAACCCATGACCCCCTGCGTTGGTAGCACAGAGTCTAAACCGCTGGACCATCAGGGCACTCCCAGGCAGGTCTCACTGTCCCCAATGTGTCTACTAACCACATGCTTCTGCTTCAGCCGATATAGGGGCGTATCTTTATCCAGGCTATCCCCACACCTTCGCATAGAGGGAATAATGTTGTTACTTCAACAGCATGAGGTCTATTGTGACAAAGCCTTCAACCCTCAGGAGAGAAAGGCAAGCAAACAAAAACACGATGTCGCTCAGATACAAGGAAGGCACGTGGCCATCTTTCTTGCTGACACAAGCAAAGTGCCTCTCCCAGGATCTTATACACAGAGAATCACAGCTGGCTTGAAACCTGCATTCCTGTTCACACATCACACACTTTGCAATGGGACCGGAGCCCTGAAGACCCCATCTCTGTTGGTTTTAATATCGAGATGATGAGAGAGATTCATCAGGTTATGGCCTCCACTTCTCCCGCAGCTGGTGAATAACAGGTCACCTCTGTGCAGGAGCCAAGAGTCGTAAAGACTTGCAAGGTGTCAGACACGCGTGCACACACACACACACACCCATGGAGGAGCCAAGTCTGTGGTCTTCACCCTAGAGTTCTGGGGGGACTCCCAATTTGGACTCTGGGGGGGAGTCCAAATCCCCCACGGTGTCCCTTCCCCAGTGACTCTGACATTTGAAAAGTTCAAAGTATTAGTATATGTCTGACTCTTGGTGGCCCCTATGGACTGTAGCCCTCCAAGTCCTTCCGTCTGGGATTCCCCAGACATGAATCCTGGAGTGGGTTGCCATGCCCTCCTCCTCCAGGGGATCTTCCCGACCTGGGGATCGAAACCAAGTCTCATGTCTCCTGCATTGGCAGCCGGGTTCTTTACCCCTAGCACCACCTGGGAAGCCCCTTCCAGACCACAGGGATACTTGCAATATACTGGGAACGAAGACTTACTATTTCTTTTTCATTCTCATCCCAGTTTTATAGCGATTGTCATGAACTAGTATGATTGTTTTACCAGTCTAAAATATTTTGAAAGTAAAGCAGCTAGCTTTCTGCTGATACCAATCATCTATACCCTACCGTCTTCAGCCTTCCCATGAAAATCCTCTTCAGCATGTTTTTCTAAATTCTGTCTCATTCAGCGGCAGGCAAGTGTTGCATCTGATGATTCTTCCCGTAGACATATGGGAGGAGAGATGCCAAGAAAGCCTGTCACAATTTTGTTCACTTGGTAAATGTGTCAGTTTTGGGAGGAGAATAGTAGTACACTCAACAAGTTCTTACCATTAGTGACATTTTTTCTGAAGCTTCCGCTATCAGAAAGGCACATAATTTTTTTTTTTAAGATTATGTGAATGGGTCACTGAATTTTAACTGAGAGTGTAACCTGTCTTATAGGGAAAGGAGTTCATTGTCATTCGATCGGGAATTCCCTTAGCTGCTTCAATCATGCCAGAAAAGCAAAGAATGGAGCAAATTTACACGTATCTCAAAAGCAAAAACAGATATATATATATATATATATATATATATATAGTTGGTTTAGCTCAAAAAGAACTCCACAATTTTTTCCCTTGAGGGGTTAGAGGTTAATTAGTAACTAGAAGTCAAATGCGGAGGCGGTGGTGGTGGTTCAGTCGTTTAGTCAAGTCTGACTCCTCGTGACTCCATAGACTGTAGCCCGCCCGGCTCCTCTGTCCATGGGATTCTCCAGGCCAGAATACTGGAGTGGGTTGCCACGCCCTTCTCCAGGGGATCTTCCTGGCCCAGGGATTGAACCCAGGTCTTCTGTATTACAGGTGGATTCTTTACCAGCTGAGGAAGGCCCTCTTTCAAAACAAATATCCACGGTGATGGGAAGAAAAGTTCATTTTTTCACAGGAACATTTACACACTTGCTTTCTCATGCTAGCCACACCGTTCCACAGAATATGACTTTGTACATAATTAATAAACTTTAAAAAATTTAGAAAACTAAATTCAAACATTCCTAAGTGTTCAATTAAAAAATAAAGAAGTCAATGTGCCATAAGGACAGCACCCTTGCAAAAGCGTATTTTTAAAAAAATCTTTATCTTTTGGCCACGCCTTGCAGGAATGTGGCATCTTAGTTCCCGGTCCAGGCATCGAACTGGAATCCCCTACAGCTGAAGTACACAGTGTTAACCACTGGACCGCCAGGGAAGTCTCACAAAAGTGTATTCTAAACATTGAAGATCCTTCCCTGGTGGCACAGAGGTTAAAGCGTCTGCCCGCAATGCGGGAGTCCTGGGTTCGATCCCTGGGTCGCGAAGATCCCCTGAAGAAGGAAATGGCAACCCACTCCAGTACTCTTGCCTGGAGAATCCCATGGAGGGAGGAGCTTGGTGGGCTACAGTGCATGGGTCGCAAAGAGTCGGACAGGACTGAGCGATTTCACTTTAAACGTTGAAGAAGGAAAATTCATTCCTTGTAGATACTTAGTTCCATCAAGGTCCAGAGAGCCGGGGAAGCTATTTCTTACAAAAAAAAAAAAAAAGAGCTTAAAAAAAAAAAAAAAAAAAAGCCAAGTGACCAGGTGTGGTGGGGGTGGTGTGATCAGAGGCGGCGGCGGAGGTGATGGACATGAACGCGGAGGTAAGCGTGGGTGAAGGTGAAGTCGGTGGCGATGGAGGCGGTGCTGAGGGTCGCTGAAGTGGCACTGTTGGTGGAGGTGGGCAACAAATAACGAAAAAAAGGTGCCAAGAAGACCACCAGGGGCAGTTAAGGCCTGCACAGCAAGCAGCGTGCGTACGCTCTGATGCCCTGGACCCCGGTACCTACTCTGGACGGACACTCAGGAGAGACCTCTGAGAAGCAGTGACATGTACCCAGGTCTCAAAGCCAAGGGGTCCTGGCAAAGGGCACCCCATGCTGTGTATTCATGAGTGAGGTCTCACTGGACAAGTGCAGAGGCCCAGGCTCATCAGCAGCAGAGCAGAGACTTTCGGAAACAACGTCTATGGTCAGAATATGAATGGGCTTTCAGGGACTTGCCTGGTGGTCCGGTGGTTAAGAATCTGCCTGGCAGTGCAGGGGACAAGGGTTCAATCCCTGGTCGGTGGAGTAAGATCTCTCATGCTGCGGAGCATTTAAGCCTGAGAGCCACAGCTACTGAGCCTGCCGGACACAGCAGAGATTGTGGGTGATTCCACTAAGGCTCGTGGCAGACATATAAATATATATGATTTTAAATGAATGGGCTGTCTCTCCTAGCCTCTTATTCTGATATTCTACCAACATTAGGCTTCCCTGGTGGCTCAGATGGTAAAGAATCTGCCAGCAATATGAGAGACCCAGGTTTGATCCCCGGTTGGGAAGATCCCTTGGAGAAGGCAATGGCAAGCTTCTCCAGTATTCTTGCCTGGAGAATCCCATGGACAGAGGAGCCTGGGGCCTGGTGGGCTAACAGTCCATGGGGTTGCAAGGAGTCAGACACAACTGAAAGACTAAGACACACACGCACATTAGAGGATTTCTCATGACAGTTTTTTTTTTTTCCCATCATATATGTCACTGAAACTCTAAGGAAGGGAAGAGACTCAGACTAGCGTTTAGACTTGTGTTAAAGATCGCTCTATGTCTCTCTACTCTGAAGTCTTTTCTCAGGCCTCTGGAAAGTGTTTTTGTTCCTGTTGGCTTGCTTTAAATAGGAACCCTTCTTCATGTCTTCTGGGGTGTTTGTAGTCTTAAGAATATCTCTGTAAAAATGTATGGCATCTGCAAAAATAAGTCTTTTTCTAACAATTTTTGGACTACTGATTTGGCTATCCTCGTGCTTAAATGAGGAACAGTCCTGGAGAAAACTGACAAATGGGAAAAATATATATATATATACACAGACTTAGCATCCTCACTCGGAGAAGGCATGGCAACCCACTCCAGTACTGCGGCCTGGAGAATCCCGTGGACTGTATAGTCCATGGGGTCTCAAAGAGTCGGACATGGCTGAGCGGCTTTCACTTTCACCATGATTATACAACTGTTTGAAAGGATGCGTGCACCCAGCGTTCACTGCGGCACTACTTCCAATAGCCAAGACGGGGAAGCAACCTAAATGTCCACTAACAGAGAGGAATGGATAAAGAAATGATGTGTACACACAGTGGAATATTCCTGGGCCATAAAAAAAGGTGAAAGTAATGCCATTTTCTGTATGCAGGTCAGGAAGCAACCGTTAGAACTGGACATGGAGCAAGAGACTGGTTCCAAATAGGAAAATTAGGACGTCAAGGCTGTATATTGTCACCCTGCTTATTTAACTTATATGCAGAGGACATCATGAGAAACGCTGCACTGGAAGAAACACAAGCTGGAATCAAGATTGCCGGGAGAAATATCAATAACCTCAGATATGCAGATGACACCACCCTTATGGCAGAAAGTGAAGGGGAACTAAAAAGCCTCTTGATGAAAGTGAAAGAGGAGACTGAAAAAGCTGGCTTAAAGCTCAACATTCAGAAAACGAAGATCCATGATCTGGTCCCACCACTTCACGGGAAATAGATGGGGAAAAAGTGGAAACAGTGTCAGACTTTATTTTTCTGGGCTCCAAAAT
>SJYA01008428.1:0-16397 GCA_006410615.1 Neotragus moschatus
CGTCTCTGGGGTCGCACAGAGTTGGACACGACTGAAGCGACTTAGCAGCAGCAGCAGGTCTAATACACAAACCTCTGGTTTTATGAATGAAACAAGATGTCCGTGAGTGAATCGGCTCTCTCTGACTAGACTCGGTATTTCACAAGCTTTCTCGTCTGATTTGTTAGAAATTGATTTTACCAACTCAGCTGCTTTGCTTTCTGTGTCCCAAGACAGGGTCTGTTAGAAAGAGCTTGATTTGCCAAAGATGGTCCTGAAGTACTTTTAAAAAGAAAGTCAGAGGAAGTTGAGCTTTAGAATTTGGATTCCACTGGAGTTTTCACTGAAATATAAGCACGCTTTCCCCTGGGACCAGGCGCATTTAGCTCAAGCCCGCCTGCTGCCCTCTGCGAGCATGCTCACAGCGTCCTGCCCCACCTGCAGCGTCTCCAGACCTCACCGATGTTCTGGGACCGGGTGTGGAAACGAATCACTTCCTTGCTTATTGTTTTTCTGAGAACATTCTTTATTTCCCTGACTCTAAATGTCAAAAACATTTTTCCTACATCTAAGGGGAAAAAGTATCCCACAGTTGTCAAAAAAATAAGAAAAAACCCCGAACAAAAAACCCCCTCCTTTTAGTTTATACTGGGGAATCTCAAAGAGAAAACTTTGTTCTGCTTCTGTGTGATGTTGTTGGCAAAGAGGGGTCAGGTGAGCCCTTCCTCCAGGGCAGGGACAAAGGTGTTCCTCACAGGAGGCTGGGCTCCCCTCTCCTGGTCTCCTGGCAGCGAGAGGAGCTGCCAATCATTTGTCCACCTGCTTGGGTCCAGGGCTTCTCTGCCCGTTAAGTAGGCCCTGGGCACTTTGAAATGTGGGTTATTTCAATATTGAATCTTCTGACAAAACTGCTGTCACTTTTTTTCTGTAGCGGAAACTGGAGTTAAGAGTTTAGATACATTCCCACGATCAGAGTTTGCAAGTTGAAGAACTGGGAAAGGAGCCTAGGTTTTCTGACTCCACAGCCCGTGTGCTGCGTGTCCGTCGCATTTGCTGATGCCAGCGCCTTCTGCCGTGATCTGAGGGCTGGCACTTGCTCTGTCTGCACGGTTCTTGCAAGAATATTCCCCAGTATTAAACAGCAGTGACGCAGCTCTCTCCCATTCCTTTCCTCCATACATGCTGGATTTTATTTTGTTGTTTTGTGGTGCCCTTTTTAGAAAGCGTGAATGGTAGGGAATGGTTAAGGAGATATTGCAGTGAGTAGCTACCCCTTCTGAATAGTGTATTTCCACACACACATGTACAGACATGCATGTACACACACATACACACATGACATAAAGGGTCCCTCCACGGTTTCTGGGGATGAGAGGAAATTGTTATAGTTGAATCTGAAATTAACTAATGTTACTAAATTTTAGGCTTTTCCATGTGTCTGTTTTACTTTGGATATATACAACTAGCAAATCAAAATTCTTATTAATATAACATCTAAATATTATTAGAATCCCCACATATTATGATATCAACATTTGGATTGAAAATTGTTCTACATGGCAGGATGAAGGGAATTTTAATGGTATTTGGCAAGGATTCATGGTCATTGCCAAATTCTGCATGGGGCCCATTGCCCTGAGTTTCCTTGTGGGGCTAAAAGCACACATCACATGGCAGGCATGTGTTTTCAGTTCAGTTTAGTTCAGTTGCTCATTCCTGTCAGACTCTTTGTGACCGCATGAACCGCAGCACACCAGCCTCCCTATCCATCACCAACTCCCGGAGTCCACCCAAACCCGTGTCCACTGTGTCTGTGATGCCATCCAACCACCTCATCCTCTGTCACCCCCTTCTCCTCCTGCCCTCAGTCTTTCCTAGCATCAGGAGCTTTTCAAATGAGTCAGCTCTTCACATCAGGTGGCCAAAGTATTGGAGTTTCAGCCTCACTATCAGTCCTTCCAATGAACACTCAGGACTGATCTCCTTTAGGATGGACTGGTTGGATCTCCTTATAGTCCAAGGGACTCTCAAGAGTCTTCTCCAACACCACAGCTCAAAAGCATCAATTCTTCAGCACTCAGCTTTCTTTATAGTCCAACTCTCACATCCATACATGACTACTGGAAAAACCATAGCCTTGACTAAACGGGCCTTTTTTGCCAAAGTAATGTCTCTGGTTTTTTAATATGCTGTCCAGGTTGGTCATAACTTTCCTTCCAAGGAGTAAGCGTCCTTTAATTTCATGGCTGCAATCACCATCTTCAGTGATTTTGGAGCCCAGAAAAATAAAGTCAGCCACTGTTTCCACTTTTTCCCCATCTATTTGCCATGAAGTGATGGGACCGGATGCCATGATCTTTGTTTTCTGAATGTTGAGCTTTAAGCCAACTTTTTCACTCTCTTCTTTCACTTTCATCAAGAGGCTCCTTAGTCCCTCTGCCTTTTCTAAAACCAGCTTGAACATCTGGAAGTTCATGGTTCACATATTGCTGAAGCCTGGCTTGGAGAATGTTGAGCATCACTTGACTAGCATGTGAGATGGGTGCAATTGTGCGGTAGTCTGAGGATTCTTTAGCATTACTTTTCTTTTGGATTGGAATGAAAACTGACCTTTTCCAGTCCTGTGGCCACTGCTGAGTTTTCCAAATTTGCTGGCATATTGAGTGGTATTTGCAAAACCAACACAAATTCCCCTAATTAGTGCTGGGTATTTTGTATCTTTGACTTAAATATGGGAAGCTAAAAATACTTTATTTTAAAGATAAAAAAGTGGAAATATGTGCCCCTAGAATAAGGGACTATACATCATCCTAGCAGGTAAGTCAGTAAAAAAAACAAACACCTGAAAACAAGAACCTTGCCTTTACAACACACAAAATACACATATCTCCTCAATACACACACACACACACACACACACACACAAACACACACACACACGCCTGTCCAGTTTAGTAGTAATCAGTTCATTGTATAGGACCTGGGTCTGCTCAGAACACTTCTGTGTTATGAGACAAGTTTGGTTTTGGTCAGTCTTTTAATACTCAAACCTTCCTCTATACAAATGGTGAATCAGGTAACTCTGCTACACTCTTTCAAGTGAAATACTCACAGTGATGGTTGGATTGTGGTGATTTTATTTGATAAGAATTTTTATGACTCTAGAGGAAAGCTCTAAAGGGGGGGGGGGAAGCACTAACGCTCTTATATCTGCTTCAGACAGTGTGATGGCCTTGTCCACTTGAATTTACTTGGAATTAGCCACTTGAGTTCACTTTCTTGTTTTTTCAATAGGTCAGTGGTGGGATCCCTAGACCAGCACAGTTAGCCACACAACTGTGGAGAGTTCCAACAGGTCTCATTTTGGGCACACTTTCCTTGAAGCTTTTGATTGCACGTTCTCATTGCATATAAGAGAGAGGGCCATTAGTGACCCCTTTTGTGCTAGTCCTGGGGAATATACCCATCAGGCAATCTAAGAGAGAGGGGCTCATTCTATCAGTTTCTGTGTAAAGAGACAGGCCCTTAAATGGCCTTAGTCCCGCCCTGACTGGTCAGTCTGGATACATGATATGTAAGTTTCTGTAATTACTAGCAAGAAAGAAAGACCAATGACATAAGATATTGACTTGATCACAGAGAAGGAAAGTCTAGGTTTAAGTTACTGACACTGCAACAGTGGCTGTTGTTGGACTTGCTATTAGAAGTAAGAGGAGCTGAGAAATTAAACATCGTTAGGAGAATCCTGGTCTGCAGTAACGATAGATCACTGTTTCTCTTGGCTGAGAGCAAGGTCATCAGCAGAAGTCTCTAGACTGTGACTGAGGCTGTCTCTCTAAGGACAAAGGCTCATGTGCTTCCGAAGAGAAAAGGACCGGCCTTCCTCTCTCCCCCACATACTTGCAGTGTTGTGACATTTGCAATGTGTGTGTTTATGGGATTTAAACACCCACCATGGACTTGGAGTGCAGCCCCAACATCATCAGCTCTGTGGTGTGATTTCCTTTGCTCTCTTAAAAACCTCTCCCCTATGGAGTTTTACATCCTCCCAAACAATGTAACAACAATGAAACATTCATGTGGCAGACAGTAGTTTTGACTTGGTGAACATGTTAAAGTCTGTGTTGTAGTTTTCTATCGCTGCTGCAAAATTAACTGCAATGATAGCAGCTTAAAAGAAGCCAAATGCATGATCCCAAATACCTGAGCCTGAAATGTAATTATGGGAGAGAAGGGGGGGATTTGACAGAGCACAGGGATTGACAAGGACAGCTTATTCCACCTGGAAGAGCTGAGAAAGCTCAGAAAAACTAGTACAAGTAAGTGATTGGATGGAGGGATGGATGGGTGGATGTTTAGAATGGATGGGTGGACAGGAAGATGATTGGATGGATGGATGGATCGATGTGTGGATAGATGGATGGGTGCGTGCCTAGACAGAAAGATGATTGGATGGATGACTGCAGGGCTGAGCCCTTGATCTGTGGAATCTGAAACTTTCTCCGTGTAGATAGTGTCAGAACTGAGTTCACAGTAGGGCCCTCAGCCCATATCTGAGAATTACTTGGTGCCATGTGGGAAACCACCTCCAAACTTCCCACTTCACACACTCTTAGCTTGGAAATGGAGTCTCAGAAGCATCTTGTCCTTCTGTGTTAAAGTCACCAGATGAGTAGGTTTACTCCCATCCCAAGTCCTTTTTAACCACTGTAACCTGTTCACAGGGCCCCAAAGCTGTCCCCTACAGTGTGTGATGGAATGATTTCTGTTGAACTGATGAAACCCAATCAGGACTGGCTTCCTGATTGAGGAAAAATATGGGATAAATACAGAACTCCCATGGATCTGAAAAGCCCAACGTTATAGAAGCTTCACTGGTTGCAGGCAACCCTGGGGCACTGCTGTCGGGACACTGTCTGTCCTTCTCCTTGGCTTCATTCACCCTCTGGCAGGGACACCATCCGTCCATCCCCCTGGTTTCATTCACTCTTTGGTGAGCTCTGCAGGGTGGCCCCGTCACCTCCAGGCCTCAGGTCTACCCTCTGAGCAGCTGCACTGGATACTCATCATCCCGTATGAGCATCTCTCATCCAGGTACCAGAATGCAGTCTCCTCGGAGATTCTTGTGGACACACCCCTTCTCACCTTATTTAAGAGGAAGGACTGATGCAATCTTTAAAAATAGCATGGATCCCTCAAGCCTAACATAACCCACTGGCTGAGAACGAAGGAGAGAGATTTCCTGGAGAAAAGCAAAAGTCACAGTGATCAGAAGACACCAGAGTAGATGCCCGTGAGGCCANTGAAACATTCATGTGGCAGACAGTAGTTTTGACTTGGTGAACATGTTAAAGTCTGTGTTGTAGTTTTCTATCGCTGCTGCAAAATTAACTGCAATGATAGCAGCTTAAAAGAAGCCAAATGCATGATCCCAAATACCTGAGCCTGAAATGTAATTATGGGAGAGAAGGGGGGGATTTGACAGAGCACAGGGATTGACAAGGACAGCTTATTCCACCTGGAAGAGCTGAGAAAGCTCAGAAAAACTAGTACAAGTAAGTGATTGGATGGAGGGATGGATGGGTGGATGTTTAGAATGGATGGGTGGACAGGAAGATGATTGGATGGATGGATGGATCGATGTGTGGATAGATGGATGGGTGCGTGCCTAGACAGAAAGATGATTGGATGGATGACTGCAGGGCTGAGCCCTTGATCTGTGGAATCTGAAACTTTCTCCGTGTAGATAGTGTCAGAACTGAGTTCACAGTAGGGCCCTCAGCCCATATCTGAGAATTACTTGGTGCCATGTGGGAAACCACCTCCAAACTTCCCACTTCACACACTCTTAGCTTGGAAATTGAGTCTCAGAAGCATCTTGTCCTCCTGTGTTAAAGTCACCAGATGAGTAGGTTTACTCCCATCCCAAGTCCTTTTTAACCACTGTAACCTGTTCACAGGGCCCCAAAGCTGTCCCCTACAGTGTGTGATGGAATGATTTCTGTTGAACTGATGAAACCCAATCAGGACTGGCTTCCTGATTGAGGAAAAATATGGGATAAATACAGAACTCCCATGGATCTGAAAAGCCCAACGTTATAGAAGCTTCACTGGTTGCAGGCAACCCTGGGGCACTGCTGTCGGGACACTGTCTGTCCTTCTCCTTGGCTTCATTCACCCTCTGGCAGGGACACCATCCGTCCATCCCCCTGGTTTCATTCACTCTTTGGTGAGCTCTGCAGGGTGGCCCCGTCACCTCCAGGCCTCAGGTCTACCCTCTGAGCAGCTGCACTGGATACTCATCATCCCGTATCAGCATCTCTCATCCAGGTACCAGAATGCAGTCTCCTCGGAGATTCTTGTGGACACACCCCTTCTCACCTTATTTAAGAGGAAGGACTGATGCAATCTTTAAAAATAGCATGGATCCCTCAAGCCTAACATAACCCACTGGCTGAGAACGAAGGAGAGAGATTTCCTGGAGAAAAGCAAAAGTCACAGTGATCAGAAGACACCAGAGTAGATGCCCGTGAGGCCAAGCTGAGTGTTTTGCAATTTTGGGTTTTGCCATCAATTCCAGGGTCAGTGCTGAGGACTTCTTTGGGGAGTGATTATGCAGATTGGTTTGGCACTGGAAGTATTAAAAAGTATCTTTGTCAGTATCTTGATCTCTATCCCACCCATGAACTCTCAGTCCTGGCAGGCTTTACATTAAAGTAAATGCATGCTTTTTTTCTACAAATCTCAGTGTCTGTCTTTAGAGGTGAGGACAGTGTATCAGGCTAGTTGATTTTGCCACAAGAAGGCGTTAACTGTTTCCACTGCAGTTCTTTGTTCTGCTCAGTTCTCTGTTTCCTGGGCTTGGCCAGGTGTCCCCCTGGGGCCCTCTGCTCTCTGAACTGCCTACACTCTTTGTCGTCAGAGGTATTCGATGGCATCTAGAAAACTGAATGTGCCAGCCATAGATTTCCCCAAGTGGCAAAGGCCTCTTCCCCTTCGGAGGTTTTCACAAAACGTGGTTCGCACCCTTGGAATACTACGGGGTGGAGCTGACAATAGACAGAAAATGAAAAATAAATTCTCCTTGCCTTTGGTCTTATAGGAGTCCCTGGGTGTGCAGTACATGAGTGTGGCAACAGCTCCTCTGAAGGGGACTCTGGCCGGGGGAGTACGTTGGTGCCTCCCCCCGAGGTCTCCCGTGAGTGCTGTCACATTAGCAGGAGCCACTCACACGGATCTGCGGGCAGGTGAGTCTTTGTTCCAAAGAATGACAGCCCTGGAGGGCCGCTGCGACTGTTCTCGCTTGCAGTTGGCGCTTATGAGAGGCTGCTGCTGCGGTGGGTAGGGTCTGCAGGCTGAAGGCGGTCACTTGGTGAGTGACGGCCAGTTCTCTGCTGGGTGCGCACTGAGTCTTCCGCCACAGGGAGGCGGGAGCTCGCTTCTGCGCGTTCTGTGCCAACCTGAAACGGTGAGGCCCATGTGCTTGGAAGGAGGGACACACGTGGATGTGTATACGTAGGCGTATCTGTGCATGGCATGCCCGTATATAAGGCTTCCCTGGTGGCTCAGATGGTAAAGAATCCGTCTGCAGTGCAGGAAACTCTGGTTGGATCCCTGGCTCCGGAAGATTATATATACATATGAGTGTGTCTACTTTTTATGCTGTCTTATTATTCTAGATTTTTCTTCCTTCTTTATTAACACTCTGGTGTGAAGACAGCTCCCCGCCCCATGCCAGGCTGTGTAACCCACTATTTATTTTTGTCTCGACGTGCATCCCGTTGTATTGCCAGTCCCATTTTTATTTTAAAATGACGTCATGTGTTGAGCTGAGTCTTGAGAACAGAGGAGGCCCTCGGAATACTTGTGGAGTGAATCGCGTGTCAAGAGTGAGTGAAAGAAAACCGGAACCCCCCTTCCTAGTGTTCTACCAGCTTGAGAAGCCAAGCTCCCTTTCTTCCTTTCCACCCTCAGACTTTGTCCTTAAGTCAGCACAATTTTGTGGCTGCGTTAAGTACAAAGATAATCTTTTTTAAAAAAAAACATGTTTTATCTTAAGTACTTTTGTAGTGCTAGCCTTTCCGTGGACCATTAACAAAAGTAAAGGCAGTGCTCCGGTGTGTCTGCCTTCTTCAGCGCTTCCCCGTGTGGTCAGGCTGGGAGCACCCCGGCCCGTGCGGTCCTGCTTTGTCAGGGAGAGGGCGAAGCTGGCTCCCAGGGTATCTCACGGGTGGTTCTCACATGGCTGGGGGCTGAGCCAGTATCATGGAGCTTTTCTCCTATGTTTTCTGGTTGGAGTCTGACAGTTTCAGGTCTTGTGTTTAAGTGTCTAATCTGTTTTGAATTGATTGCTGTGTGGGGCGTAAGATAAGAGTCTAACGCCATCTTTCTGCATGCACACATCTCATGTTCTTGGCACCATTGGTTGATGAGACTGTCCTTCCCCCATTGTGTTCTTGGTGCCCTTGTTAAAGATCATTTGACCTCGTTAAAGATCAGTATATGTGTGAGATTATTTCTGGGCTCTCTCTTCTCTTCCACTGGTCTATACCTTGGTCGTATGCTATTACCATACTGTTGTAATTATTGTGGCTTCATCGTATATTTTGAAATCAGGAAGTGTGCGGCTGACCTCCAGCTTTTTCTTTCTTAATATTATGTTGGCCATTCAAGGTCTTTTCTGGTTCCACATGTGTTTGGGACTCTTTTATCTATTTCTGTAAAAAATGTCATTGGAGTTTTGATATGGCTTGCATTTATCTCCAGATCACTTTGGGCAGAGAAGACATTTTAACAATATTAATTCTTCTAATCCATGAACACAAGATATCTTTCCATTTATTTGTGTCATCTGTAATTTCGTTCATCAGTGGTCTTGCCCGTGATTGATTGGGTATGACACCAGAAGCACAAATAACAGAACAAAATAAACAAGTGGGACTACACCAAACTAGAAAGCGGCTGCACAGCCAAATCAACAGGGTCGAAACGCAGCCTGGAAGACAGTAAACAGAGTAAAAATGCAACCTACCAAACAGCAGAATATATATATGTATACACACACACATGCACACACACACATATATCTGATGTATATATCTTATATAGCTTATAAGTGGTTAATATCTAAAATATGTACAGAAAACATAACTTAAGAGCAAAAATATGAATAACCCTTAAAAAATGACTGAAGAAAGGAACTGAATAGATGCAGAAAGATGCCCAAAGTCACTAATTGTCAGGGAAATGCAAATCAAATGAGATCACCATATGCTCATTAGAATGGCTGTTATCAAAAAGAGAAGAGATAACAAGCATTGACCAGGACTGGGAGAAAAGGGAACGCTTGTGTACTGTTGAGAGTGTGAATTGGTGCAGCCACTATAGAAATCTGTATACAGGTTCCTAAAAAACTTAAAAGTAGAACTCCCACGTGATCCAGCAGTCCCATTTTTGGATACATAACCAAAGGAAGTGAAAACAAGATCTCAAAGAGCTCTCTGGACTGCTGGGTTTGTTGCAGCTTTATTCACAACAGCCCAGTTATCGAAAAACCCAATTATTCATCAGTGGATGAACGGATAAACGAAATTATGTGTATGTGTGTGGTACACATCCATACAATGGACTGTTACGCAGCCTTAAGATGGAAGGAAACCCTGGCATGTGAGACCACATGGTGAACCTGGAGGATGTTATGCCAAATGAAAGAAACCTGTCACAGAAGGACAAGTACTCCATGCATGTTCCCACTGTTACAACGCATCTTAAGTAGTCACACTCTGGAAACAGAGAGGAGAATGCCGGTCCCCAGGGACAGAGAAGGTGGGGGATATGATGAGATTGCCATTCAGCAGATACAGAGTTTCAACACTGCAAGATGAGTGCAATCCTAGACCCAAAGTTCACAAGGGTAAAAGGGTGAATCTCACAAGAAGTGTGATTTTCACAATTCAAAATAATTAAAGTGAAATCAAATGGCTCTGGAGACCTCCTTACTGGGTGCACCACCCCCAGGCCTCTGAACCCCTCTCACCAGCAGTGTTTAAACAAAAGGCACCCCCCATCACTTGGCAGTGATCAAACGTGATTATCCCACTGCCTCCGTTATAAATCTATGGGGAAAATTGAATTCTTTAAGTACTGGCAAAACATGGCAGATTATTTCAGGGCTGCTGGCCCTGGAGGTATTAGAACGGGTGACGGTTTACAAGGCTTTCCCTTCTCACAGTGATGTCAGGGGTGGCGGGTGTATTAACTGATGAATGTAAACAGAGTATGTGACTTTATTTGGAAATAACAATGGCAGGGACAGCGATGACCACTCTATCTAATCAAATCATTTCACTGCACGCATATTCTGTTTGCCCATTTGAAAGGGAGGTAGGCAGGGCTCTCTTCCTCCAGCAATTAGGAAACTCAGGCTCAAAGACATCACATTAGTTAGGATCACACGGCACATGAGTAGGGTGGCAGATTTTATATCTGGCTCCAAAGCCTATACCCCTTCTCCAACCCTGATGGCCTTTCTTACCAGGAATAGTACTGTACGTGGCCGTCAGCTTTACAGAGATCTCCTCTAAATAAAGGAGAATGTGGTGATCGTTCCTCCTACGCAGCATTTCTGTAGGCAGAAATGCACGCTCTCTCTGAATTATGGCTTCAGGTTACTGCTCTGCCTTCTGGAGTTGTTTCTGATTTTCTTCTCCTGGGCCTTAGTCCCAGGGCAGATCTGACTGTGTACAGGGGGAGGGGAGGGGAGGAAACCCAGAATGGCTGGGTGAAGGGGTGGTGCTTCCAAGTCAGTGTGAGAAGAGGGGAGACGAAAGGGAGTCATCTGCAGGGGCATCAGAAAGGGACTGATACACAGCTCGCGCTTGATGGGCCCTGATGGCCTGTGTGAGGTTCTGCACCTCAACTGCCGGCAAATCTGGCTCCTTTGGAAAGAAAGCTATGGCCAACCTAGACAGCGTATTAAAAGGCAGAGACATTCCTTTGCCAACAAAGGTCCATCTAGTCAAGGCTATCATTTTCCAGTAGTCATGTATGGATGTGAGATTTGGACTATAAAGAAAGCTGAGCACAGAAGAATTGATACTTTTGAACTGTGGTGTTGGAGAAGACTCTTGAGAGTCCCTTGGACTGCAAGGAGATCCAACCAGTCCATTCTGAAGGAGATCAATCCTGAATATTCACTGGAAGGACTGATGTTGAAGCTGAGGCTCCAATACTTTGGCCACCTGATGCTAAGAATTGACTCATTTGAAAAGATCCTGATGCTGGGGAAGATTGAAGGCTGGAGGAGAAGGGGACAACAGAGGATGAGATGGTTGGATGGCATCACCGACTCTATGGATATGAGTTTGAGCAAGCTCTGAGCTGGCGATGAACAGTGAAGCAAAATGTTGAACATGACTGAGTGACTGAACTGACTGAAATCCAACTTGCTCTGTGAGGAAACTGAGGCTTGGAGAGTCTGAATATCTCTCCCAGGGTCACATGGATATTGAGTGACAGAGTCAACAGGGGGACTTGTGACTTCCAGTCCAGGTTACCTTCTATTCTCTGTCCACTCTCATGAAAGCTAAAGAATGACACCGGAAGAATGTTTCTCCTCAGAAAGGCACTATGTAGCACATCTAAAGCATTAGAAAATGCCCATTCATCAAAACAATCCCAACACCACAGCCCCCATTTTGCATATATTTTCCCTGTAGGAATCTTCCTCAGATTTACACAATATGAGAAGTGTCCCTCAGTGCATTAAAAAGGGCAAGTGACTTGTCATATAGCAACTGATCAGTAAAATGTAATGCCATAGAAGTGTTAAGCTAATAGCACACTTATTGTATTGCAATAAACAAGTTTATCGAACCAACATTTTGCACAGCTTAAACCTACACAGAGTTATGTGTTAATGACCTCTCAATAGGAGACAGGATCTGTGCACGAGGGGGAGGCATTCAGATACAATAAGCATGCGTTTATCCTCCTGCTCTTCAGGGGCTGGTCCATGCTAAAAAATTCTTCTCTGAATTCTACAAGGTGCAGATGTCAGACTCCACTACTTTAAATGTGCACCCCCTACACCATACTGACCTGGACAAATATAACTGCATCAATTAATTTGAAGTATATAATCCAAAATTTCAGGAGAAGGGAAAATTTCCTGCCATACGGTCATACGTTACCATACCATACCTTTCTTTCAAATAGGCAACATCATACGAATGTGCTTGAATGACTTTAAAGGTCTACACTTCTACAGTGTGGAGGGGAAATGAGGCTGCTCATTAATTTAGAGATGCTCTGAGCTAAATGCATGTTCGAAGAATCTTAAATATGAATGTTAGGCTACTCAAGTGACACCAAGTGAAGTAATCTGGAGCTGTCATTTTGGAGGCAGAGTTTTGGTGTGTCATCTGTGATTTGTGCCATCAAATACTTCCGCAGGCTATAGGGGAATTATAGAACAAATGGCAAAGGCTGTGTTCAGACTAGAAAAACACTTACTGTGACTGAAACATCTTCTTTTGAGACTCTTTTTTTTTCATCTTGAATAGCTTTTTATTTTCTTATAATGTCAGAAAATTGAGAAATACTTAAAATATACCATTGAACAATTTGGAAGTAAATGTACACATGATAACTGTGTTTATCCATCTATCAATCAATACCTGTCCCCAATCATGGCTGCTTTTTAGTACCGCATATAGTTTTTTGTTTAAGGCCAACTTAAAAGTGGAGAAAGGCAGCTTTTGTTATTAATTCCCTGCTAAAACTTCTAAGAAAAGATATTTAATCATAGCTTTGGGAGAAGGAATTCTGATTCAATCACTGATGATACTTACCTATACTGTCTCTTCCAACCTGCAGTTTACTGACCTTTGGCAGAGCTGTTTCCCCCCCTGCTATGTCAGATTTTTTTTTTCCCTCAAATACCCATGGCCTCCTGACCTTCTCAATATCCTGTGTCTACCCTTTTAAGTTGGATGTCTGAAAAATTCACACTTCCTAAAGGGCTGTTCTCCCCTCCCGTGGTTTATTGAATTTTACCTATTGATCTAATTTGAATACACACTCCCGGAAGCCTTCAAATAATGATGCATTTTTTAAAAAAAGAGAGAAGGGATTAAAATAAAAGTGTGTTTGATTTTTGTTCATATTGTTTTCAAGGCAAATTTTTTCCTGGGAACCCAGGTCCTCATCAAAGAANATCATGGCTGCTTTTTAGTACCGCATATAGTTTTTTGTTTAAGGCCAACTTAAAAGTGGAGAAAGGCAGCTTTTGTTATTAATTCCCTGCTAAAACTTCTAAGAAAAGATATTTAATCATAGCTTTGGGAGAAGGAATTCTGATTCAATCACTGATGATACTTACCTATACTGTCTCTTCCAACCTGCAGTTTACTGACCTTTGGCAGAGCTGTTTCCCCCCCTGCTATGTCAGATTTTTTTTTTCCCTCAAATACCCATGGCCTCCTGACCTTCTCAATATCCTGTGTCTACCCTTTTAAGTTGGATGTCTGAAAAATTCACACTTCCTAAAGGGCTGTTCTCCCCTCCCGTGGTTTATTGAATTTTACCTATTGATCTAATTTGAATACACACTCCCGGAAGCCTTCAAATAATGATGCATTTTTTAAAAAAAGAGAGAAGGGATTAAAATAAAAGTGTGTTTGATTTTTGTTCATATTGTTTTCAAGGCAAATTTTTTCCTGGGAACCCAGGTCCTCATCAAAGAGCTCTTTCTTTCAAATAGGCGACTTCATACAAATGTGCTTGAGTGACTTTAAAAAGTCTACACTTCTACAGTGTGGAGGGGAAGTGAGGCTACTCATTAATTTGTCGTGTAGAGATGCTCTGAGCTAAATGCGTGTTGGAAGAACTTTAAATATGAATGTTAGGCTACTCAAGTGAAACCAAGTGAAGGAATCTGGAGCTGTCGCAAGGAGCAAGGCTTGATGACGTTTTGAGGACAAGGTGTAGCTTTGGTCCACAGGAATCAGGGAGTTTTGAAACAGCCTGAGAGCCTCCTTTCATTTTGCTGATAGACAGGAGTGAGGTGGCCTTCCCTGGTGGCTCAGTGGTTGAAAAAATTAAAACCCGCTCACCAATGCAGGAGACTCAGATTCGGTCCCTGGGT
Source organism: Neotragus moschatus (assembly GCA_006410615.1). Lineage (NCBI taxonomy): Eukaryota > Metazoa > Chordata > Mammalia > Artiodactyla > Bovidae > Neotragus > Neotragus moschatus. The sequence goes on from SJYA01008428.1 coordinate 14,126, forward strand.
GGGGAAGATCCCTTGGAAAAGGAAATGACAACCTCCTCCAGTATTCTATTCTGGAGAATCCCACTGAGAGAGGAGCCTGGCAGGCTCCAATCCATGGGGTCACAAAGAGTCGACACGACTTAGCAACTTAACAACAACAGCAACAGAGTGAAATGTATCGTATCTCATAATATGCAGCGTGTACCACGCGGACCGCTGCAGGAACCCTGATCTGAACTCTCAGGGACTGTGAGATGCAGGGACACGGTGACGTGGAGCACTCAGAGGCGGGTGGAACGCAGGGTTTGGGGCACAAGGAAAGGAGGGTGGGGCCGGGGTGAATGGAGCAGAATAGCTGGTAACTTCCCTGATAAAATTTCCTCCCGTATCTCCTCCCAATCCATCTCTGAACACTGCCACCTGCAGCAGAATGAAAAGCTCCCTGTCCATCAGAAACAGATCCGAGGATGCGCTGAGATCACTGCCTTTGGTGAAATGAACAGAAGTACAAGGTTGAGGAGAAGTCTTTTCTACTATAAATACTTGTCTGAGGTCATATACCCACTAAAGTGTATAGTTGTAACATCCCCAACAGTAGTTCACTCAGACTCCTGGGGTGACAAAGCGGCAGCTAAGTGAGTCCTTTGGGAGGCAATTTGAAAGGTGGATATTTATATTCATTCCTCAAAGGGCTTTCACCCACCTCTTTGATTTCTGGGTTGTTTCTAATTCTGATCCTGAAGCTGCCGGGTAAGTCTTTCAGTGTGTGAGGCAACCAGTGGGTCAGGCTGTGTCTTTATTCTTCTGAATAGTCACTGCGTGTCTTCATCCATCTCTGGAAAGCACACACAGCTGTCACGGTGGTTCCTCTCTGTGGCATTGTCTTCCAGAGCATCTGGTCCTGATGCTGATCTTATGGCTGTGGGATGGCAGCACGCTTGTGATTTTGGTATTTCGAGAATGACAGAGAAGGTGCTCTGAATGTGTGGGAATGAGTCCAGAAACTGAACAGGCACTTCTGTTTCTGCGGGTGGACCACAGACACAGCTACATCTTTGTCTCCTGTTTGGGGGAATATTTTTAAGGATGTGAGAGAGATTGCAGGCTGCCCATCCACGTGAAAGCAACAAGACTGAAATGATTCCACTGCTGCCGGAGGTGAGGGAAGCCCTTTGATTGCATCTGGCTTCTTGGAGTTCCCAGGATGGGCTGGTCCTTCCTCTGAGGCCTCTGTAAGTGCTAGCATGTGCTGGTTTATCGTGAGCAATCAAGGAGTCAGAAAGACTGGCTGGAGACAGGTGGATAGTAATAGATTCTGCATGGGGGAAAGCAAATGTCCTGGAATATGAGGGAGCCGGAGCTTGAGTCTGTCAGCAGAGAGCTGCATGGGGCTGGGATGGTCCTGCCACAGACGCCTCTCTGGAATCAAGGCAGGGGGGCCATTTCCATCTGCTTCTTCCGATTTGTGCCTGTGTGTGTGTGTCAGTCCCTTTAGTCATGTCCAGCTCTTCACGACCCCATGGACTGTAGCCCACCAGGTTCCTCTGTCCATGGGATTCTCCAGGCAAGAATACTGGAGTACGTTGCCATTTCCTCCTCCAGGGGATCTTCCCCGCCCAGGGATGGAACCCCAGTCTCTTATGTCTTCTGCAATGGCGGGTAGATTCTTTATCACTAGCGCCACCTGGGGTTTGCAAAGATGTAAAAGGTGGTCTCTGATGAGGTCTGGAAGCCACATAGAAATAGATAAAAAGTCTGTTTTCCTTTTCCCCATGAAAACCCCCACACAGGACTTTTTCATGGCACCAGTAGGAAGTACAAGACTCTGGTCACTATCATGTAAGTATGTGTGTGGATTTTCAATTCAAGACATTCACACCTGTCTATAGGAAGCCAGGAGTGGTATGAAAGACTGGTGTACTTGATCACATACTTGGGATGGCTTTAAATCCTCTTTTTAAAATAATAGAACAAGGCACAGGACAGATGCATTCAGAGAGAGAACGTGAATTTATAAATAGATAATAGATTGATACATATACACAACAGATATTCTGAGAAGAAAGCATGTTGAAAAGCACAAGGTTTCCAAGGAAGAACTTCAGGGAAGAGTTCCATATCTCCAGGAGAAAAGAGAGAAGGAGGAGGGGGGCAAGAACCACTCCTCTTCTGAGGCCAGATCCTCCAATTTCCCAGTCCTGAATCCTACTTAGGAGAACTTCCAGGACCGATCAGTGATATTGAGAAACCAATATTAGGATGTCAGGGGATATTGGAAGGCACTCTTTGTTGG
>SJYA01008430.1:0-13856 GCA_006410615.1 Neotragus moschatus
AGTTTAGTTCTATATAATTATTGCTATGTGTGTAGTTCTGTGTAATTGATACCACAATCAAGATACAGAATCATCCTATCACCACAAATATCTGTGTCATCTTCCTCTTTTCCACGGTCTCTAACTAATGGCAACCACTAATCAATTTTCCATCTTTATAATTTTGTTATTCTGAGAACGCTTTTTAAATGGACTCATACAGTATGGAACCTGTTGAGCTTGGCTTTTCCGCTCAGCGTAATGCCCTGGTAATCCATCCAAGTTCTTGCTCATATCAATAGCTCATTCTTTTATACTGCTGAGTTGTATTTCCTGGTATTGCTCAGTAATTCACTTATGGAGGGGTATTTATCGTTGTTTTCAGCTTTTGGCTGTTGCACAGTAAATGGCTAGGAACAATCGTGCTCATGTTTTATGTGGACATGTCTTCATTTCTCTGGGATAGAGGCCCAGGAGTAAAACAGTTGGGTCATAGGATAAATCTGTTTGGTGTAGTTAGAAACTGCCAAACTACTATCCAGAGTAGTTAAACCATATAGGCCTACCAGCAATGTATGAGAGATCAACAATTTGACTTTTTTCTCTTTTTACTTTTGCTGTGGTTTAAGGGATCACTTAATGCTTTCTGATCACTGAATACTGTGCAGAAATTACACCTGGCTATAAATAAATAGCCCCATTAACAATGGATATCTTTAGCAAGGCATAGAGACTTGTGTGCACACTGCAACTCTTAACTCAGAAAGCTTTATAGGGTTAAGTTTAAAGTTACTTAAGTCGCTCAGTCACATCTGACTCTTTGCAACCCCATGGACTGTAGCCCACCAGGCTCTTCCGTCCATGGTATTCTCCAGTCAAGAATACTGGAGTGGGTTGCCATTTCCTTCTCCAGGTTATGGTTACTTTATTTCAAGTTGTGTAGGGCCTGGACTCTTGAGAGTCCCTTGGACTGCAGGGAGATCAAACCAGTCCATCCTAAAGGAAATCGGTCCCAAATATTCATTGGAAAGACTGATGCTGAAGCAGAAGCTCAAATACTTTGGCCACCTGATGTGAAGAGCCAACTCATTTTAAAAGATTCCTATGCTGGGAGCTTCCCAGGTAGCATACTGGTAAAGAATTTGCCTGCCAGTGCAGAAGATACAAGAGATGAGGGTTCAATCCCTGGGTCAGGAAGATGCCCTGGAGTAGGAAATTGCGATGCACTCCAGTATTCTTGCCAGGAAAATTCCGTGGTCAGAGGAGCCTGGTGGGTTACAGTCCACAGGGTCGCAGAGAGTTGGACACGAACTGAGAGTGCACAAAGCATCCTGACACTGGGAAAGATTGAGGGCGGGAGGAGAAGGGGGTGACAGACGATGAGATGGTTGGATGGCATCACTGACTCAATGGACATGAGTTCGAGCAATCTTTAGGAGATGGTGAAGGACAGGGAAGCCTGGTGTGCTGTAGTCCATCGGGTCACAAAGAGTTGGATACGACTTAGCAACTGAACAACAATAACTACAGGGCCTGGATAGGTGTTGTGTATGTCTCCATTTGATTCCCTGATGCTGTATCGGAGGCAGACACTTTTAGTGTTGGTCTCATGGAGCCAGAGTTACAGCAAAGTAAAAGGAAACCTTTTGTATTGGCATCTGTTATCTTTCTGAGCATTATCAGTTAGATAATGATGAAATATCCTCTTCCATTCCTTAGGCAGCCCGTTGCCACAGCAACAGATCATTCTAAAAGTTCATCAATTCAGCTGGCTGCTATTCCAAAGAAGCAGACAATGAATCATTTCAAAAGTTCTTTCTCTTAAGTTGTAATTGAACAAATGAATTAAATTGGTCTTGGCACTGGGAGCTCAGTATCCCATTTATATGGTAAAGGGGAACTAAGAGAAGAAAATAAGCCTTTTTGGCAAGCGTATGCACAAAAAGAAGATTTTAATTAACTCGGTTTATCAGATTCAGCTAATGGCTTATTTTTTCTCTCAAAAAAGATATGTTAGCCAGCTTAAACATCCTAGTTATAAATTATATGCAAGATTATTTTATCCCAAAGTATTATTTTAAACCACATTCCTGCATCCTCTTCCTTGACATATAAATTCGAGGGAGTCAGTGTTGGTGGACATAGCCTGTCTTACTCACTGGTGTCTGGGCCTGACACCCAGTTGGTGCTCAAGCAGAGCACGTGGTCCAGTGTGTGGACCCTGGAGCCTAAGGGCCCAGGTTAGACCTCTGCCTCCAGGTCACTCACCTCTGTGTCTCCTACACCCGGGGACCCAGCTCACAGACCAGGTGTCACACAGGGAGCTTATCCTTTGCAGACGTCTTGGACGGTGCCTGACAGGTAGGTGTGTTATGGAAGAATTCACTGTTATTACTTTATTTTTCTTTTTTAACTGATAGATTATAAGCCCTCCTCAAGCTTTTCCAAAATGAGCAAGCTCCCTGCATCGGTCTGTACCAGCCACACAGAAAGCAGAAGGGTAGACGGTAAGCTCTCTTATAACTACTTCCACTACTTAACTGAAAACCAAAATGAAACACTCCTTTAAGTACGCTAAATCGTAGGCTGATAGCTTTAAAAGAAACTTGCCACTACATTTCCTGTGAAGGAAAACCAAATTGTATTTAAAACAAGAGTGCAATCAATGGAGTCCTCTGGGCATCCTTGCTAAGCGCTCATCCAGCCCTGGGGCTTAAACGTAACTCCAGCCAGACTGAAAATCATTCTGCTAAGGAGGCAATTCAAGGTTCTGAAGGGAAATTACTTCCTTAAGATTTATTGTATATAAATTACAAAACAGTCATCCAATTGGCAAAGTCAGCCGCCCCTCTCCGACAGTCACCAGGCAAGAACACAGAGTCTAAATTACCTTCTCACCCCAGCGGTGAGATTTATACTGTGTCTGGTCCCATTAGTGTGAGTTGGAGTGGTTGAGAAAAATCTATGCAAAGCACTTCTTCACTACATTAATTTAAAAGGAAAAAAGGGGGCTATCTCTTCAATGGAATAAAAAAATTAGTCATTCTTCTGAATCGATACATCATACTCATCACGAGCCAGTGGCTAAGATTCCGAGCTATCTGATAGCTTGACTTATCATGCTTTCTTCAGGTTTGATCTTATCTGTTCCAATGGCTTCCAAGCTGATCTGAGGTCTCCATAACTGCCTCAAACTTCTCTCTTTAGCTTCAAAGAAAGATTTTCAACTGACTATCAGGTCTAGAACATGGCTCTCACAGCCCAAACTCAGCTCAGCATCTCTCCCAGGCCCAAATTTATCCATGCAGTAGAAAACCTGACTTTGTTTGTCAGGATAAATTTTAAAATTCTGACCTATTTTACCTTTCAGCTTCATCTCCTATCTCTCTGCCCGTAACCAGCTAACATAAATTTCTCAGCCTTTCTAGAACATCCCATGCCTTTCTAGAGCTACATGTTTTGCGTAGTCTGTACTTTCTCCTAGAAAGGTCTTTCTAAACCTTCTCCTCCAGGCAACCATCTCCCTGTCTTAAAGGGCCAGCTCCCATGCCTCTCCATTGTGGGGCATTTCTGACCCTTTCAGTTCAGTGTTCCCACATTTCTGCGCTCATTGGAGGTCACCCTTTCTTCAAATAAAATCATGTTGGTGGTGTTGTTCAGTAACTAAGTTGTGTCTGACTCAACCCCATGGACTGTAGCTTGCTGGGTCACTGTCTTCCTCTCTCTCCCTGAATTTGCTCAAATTCTTCTCCATCAAGTTGTTGATGCCATCTAACCAGCTCATCCTCTGCCTAAACTAATGCACTGAGTCAATCTGTAGGAAAAATGTCTGGCCTTTGATGAACTTTCCAACAGGTCAGGCATTGAGTCTTATTCTCATCTTTGCTATCTTTATGTTTTCAGCATGAGGAAGACTGTCAATGAAGGCTTATTCAATTAATACATGAAGGTTTAAAAATTCTAGAAGCATGCCTCAGAAGTCACTCATTAAGTTCAGGCTGGAAATTTAATCTTTAACCCTTCCTGATTATTAATGAAGAATAGCAGAAGAATGATTTCATGAAAAATTCTACCCCTTATTTTGACAGTTTGAGACATATGGAGTACACAGGCTGACCATAAATTTATACACACTTTTCCTAGTCCCCATTCAACTGAAAATTACCTGAGTAGTGAGAGTTTGAACCGAGGTGGAGTAGTGGCAGAAATTTGAAAATGTGGACATGACAGAGATCTATAAGTACAACAGACTGTTTTTCAAACTTTAATGACTATAAAGGTGACTCAGGGAAATTGCTGAGATATAAATCACAAGTTCAGCTCTTCATAATGGGATTCAGGTGGTTTTTCTCTGGCCCTTGAGAACCAACATTATGAACAAGAATTCTAGGTGAATCTAACACAAATGGTCTAGGATGATTCTTTGAGCAATAATTAGAGGCTATGGATTTTAGTCCACATTATCAAAGGTGCTAACAGTAAGGTCAGTGATGGAGAAGATTTGAGACATGTTGATTATCTGTTGGGGCCTCCCAGGTGATACAGTGGTAAAGAATCCGTCTGCCAATGCAGGAGACACAGGAGACTTGAGTTCTATCCCTGGGTCAGGAAGATCCCAGGGGTGGGTTGGTGGGGATGGCCACTCCAGTATTCTTGCCTGAAAAATTCCGTGAACAGTGGAGCCTGGCGGGCTATAGCCCATAGTGTCAGAAATAGTCAGACACGACTGAGCAACTGAGCATGTACACATGACTATCTATTTCTTTCCTAATCGGCATGAGCAACTTTATGGTGAACGGTTATCACCGTGGCGATGCCTGAACTAGAGGAAGCCCTGACTGGGCTTGAGCCACTGTCATGGTGCTGGTGAGGAAGGAGAGGAGGAGGCCCTCTTTCTACTTCAGAAGCTCTTTTTCTATACATTGAAAAGTAACTCCCATTAGGTTATAACTTGAAGTAGATAGTGCGAACCTTCTAGTAGACTGCACATTAGACTCACTTCAGTTCAGTTCAGTCGCTCAGTCGTGTCCGACTCTTTGCGACCCCATGAATCGCAGCACACCAGGCCTCCCTGTCCATCACCAACTCCCGGAGCTCACTCAGACTCATGCCCATGAAGTCAGTGATGCCATACAGCCGTCTCATCCTCTGTCGTCCCCTTCTCCTCCTGCCCCCAGTCCCTCCCAGCCTCAGAGTCTTTTCCAATGAGTCAACTCTTCACAAGAGGTGGCCAAAGTACTGGAGTTTCAGCTTCAGCATCAGTCCTTCCAAAGAAATCCCAGGGCTGATCTCCTTCAGAATGGACTGGTTGGATCCCCTTGCAGTCCAAGGAACTCTCAAGAGTCTTCTCCAATACCACAGTTCAAAAGCATCGATTCTTCGGTGCTCAGCCTTCTTCACAGTCCAACTCTCGCCTCCATACATGACTACTGGAAAAACCATAGCCTTTACTAGACGGACCTTAGTCGGCAAAGTAATGTCTCTGCTTTTGAATATGCTGTCTAGGTTGGTAATAACTTTTCTTCCAATGAGTAAGCGTCTGGGCTATAAAATATTACAAATGTTTGGGTCTGGTTTGCATCTGCAGAGACCTGATTTAACTCCTCAGGGTAGGATGGGGGCATTGATATTTTCCAAAAGCTATTGATGTGAGTGCAATGTGGAGCCACGGTTGAGAACTTCTGATGCTTAGCACAACAGATATGAGGAGATTTACAAATTATGGACAAATAATGATCAGATAATCATTCTAATGTCTCTATTTTCTAATTCAATCTCAAGTAGTAAGCCTGATACTTTAGAAGATTGAAAGTCTTATATAGTACATTTGGGAGATTCTAAAAATTGTACAGTTCTAAGGGTAGACATGGAGATGTATCCATCAGGACCCCAACTCTTTGTTCAGGTACAAGGACTGTGAATAGCTGACAGTCTCCAGCCATTAACTCCTTTCAAGCCTGCTTCAGTTTTCTAAGGAACTTCAAATTCTTCTTGGGTGATCCTCAGCCTGAGAAATATGGTGGTAACCAAGGGCACGTTCTTCTCAGGGATGACCACATTCAATGGCGAGGCAAGGCAGTAGATCAAGGTTCTAGTCATTTCTGGTCAATTCCTTCAAGAGAAAACTTTGCTTGACTTACTTTAGTTGGTATGATAGTCTCTAGGTCCATCAATGTTTCTACAAATGACCCAATTCCATTCTTTTTTGTGAATGAGTAATTTTCCATTGTTCATGACATCTGGTCCCATCACTTCATGTCAAATAGATGGGGAAACAAGGAAGCAGTGATACATTTTATTTTCTTGGGCTTCAAAATCACTGCAGATGGTGATTGCAGCCATGAAATTGAAAGATGCTTACTCCTGGGAAGAAAAGTTATGACCAACCTAGACAGCATATTAAAGAGCAGAGATATCACTTTGCCAGCAAAGGCCCATCTAGTCAAAACTATGGTTTTTCTAGTGGTCATGTCTGGATGTGAGAGTTGGACTATAAATAAGGAAAGCTGAATGCTGAAGAATTGATGCTTTCGAACTATGGTGTTGGAGAAGACTCTTGAGAGCCCCTTGAACTGCAAGGAGATCAAACCAGTCAATCCTAAATAAAATCAGTCCTGAATGTTCATTGGAAGGACTGATGCTGAAGTTGACGCTCCATTACTTTGGCCACCTGATGAGAAGAACTGACTCACTGGAAAAGACCCTGATGCTGGGAAGGATTGAAAACATGAGGAGAAGGGGACAACAGAGGATGAGATGGTCGGATGGCATCACCGACTCGATCAACATGAGTTTAAGCAAGCTCTAGGAGTTTGTGATGGACAGGGAGGCCTGGCATGTTGCAGTCCATGGGGTCACAAAGAGTCAGACATGACTGAGCGACTGAACTGAATATTCCATTGTATATATATACACGCCACATCTTATTTATCCATTCATCTGTGGATGGACAAAGAGGTCCAAGAGGAAAGAGATATATATATATACACAGAGCTGATTCACTTTGTTGTATGGCATTTAAAGCAACTATGCTCCAATAAAACAAACAAAGAGCAAAGCAACACAAATAAACAAATTCTGCTTGAAGATCCGTATTCTGCTGGTAGAGCCTTTTGACAGGTCTGATGGCTCCCCTTGCCTAATCTTGCTTCCGTCTTTCCTTCCACAGGTGAGTCCCCCTGAAACCTCCTGGGCTTGTAAAGGAGCTTCATTTTAGTGTTTCTCTCCTGGAGAACCCAACCTGCAGTAGGAAAGAGGTGAGCAGAGGCGGTGCTGCATGCTGGAACTGTGCCTCACACTTGCAAATCCGGGAGAAGGCAGCGAGTAAGAGACAGAAAGTGGTGCACTTAAGCACGTGGGCGACAGACACTGCTGTGCATATTCTCCTGTCCGCATTTGAAATATTTCAGTATGCACTATATAAAATGACTCTTGTTTGACAGAAATTTAAACGGAAACTTACAGAGGTCTAGAAATTTACTAATGTCACAGGGCATTTAATAGGAGAAAGGAGGATAAAACCCCAGTTTTGTTTGTAACGAAAGCTCATACATTTCCCAGCACATCATACTATTTCTGATTCTTCCAACTCATAGCAATTTCATCCTTGTCTGAGCTCCTAGTCTGTCAACCATTATCAAAAATAGGGGTCCCTACATCTAATGCCTGATGATCTGAGCTGGAACTGATGTAACAATAATAGAAATAAAATGCACAATAAATGTAATGCACTTGAATCATCCCCAAACCACCCCCACCCCAGTCCATGAAAAAAAATTGTCTTCCATGAAACCAGTTCCTGGTGCCAAAAAGGTTGGCACCTTTTTGTGCCAACAAAGTTTACCCAAATGTGCCCCATTCCCTAATGACTTTCTGTGGCCAGATACAATCACCCCTTAATACCATAACTGCAAACAACTTCAAGTTAAGAACTACCTGTTAGTATTCTCGTCTATCTTGAACTTAACCTAGCAAATAATGTGCCTTTTACTTGCCCTTATTTATTAACCATGTGAGTAACCCATATGTAAAATGTTGGCCAGGATTAGTGAATGAGATGATATATGAGACAAGTAAACGTGTTGAATGCACTGGATGGCATCCTGTAGCTTAGGATGTATTAACTGGATTTTCTCTGCAGAAGCCAGGCTGCGTAAAGTGCACATGATGGGAATTTAGCATAGGACTGATGGGGCTCGCTCATCCGTCATCATGCTTCTATCATTTCCCATCTGCCCCTGCACAGATGGAACCCTGGTGTGTCAGATTCTCTGGCCCCCTCCATCTAGCATCCAGAGTCCCATCAACACAGCTCAGCAGCTTCGGCATGGGCAGTGAACAGGACATGAGCCCTTCAAGCTTTCTTCTACACAGAAGACGTGGCTGCCTTATGACAATTAGGGGGCCACAGGTTGCCCAGCTCTGTGGGAGGACCATTCAAGAAGTACTGCCCTTCTGTTACCTCCTGAATTGCCAAACATTTGCCCTCAGGCACAAATACTAATTCACTTATTTATTCAGTTAGTGTTTGCAGGTTAAGAAGCAACATTTAGAATCAGACATGGAACAACAGGCTGGTTCAAAATTGGGAAAGGATTATGTCAAGGACGTATATTGTCACCCTCCTTATTTAACTTATATGCAGAGTGCATCGTGAGAAATGTTGGGCTGGATGAAGCACAAGCTGTAATCAAGATTGCCGGGAGAAATATCAACAATGTCAGATATGCAGATGCCAGCACCTTAATGCAAGAAAGTGAAGAAGAGCTAAAGAGCCTCTTGAGGAAAGTGAAAGAGTACAGTGGAAAAATTGGCTTAAAACTCAACATTTAAAAAACGAAGATCATGGCATCCAGTACCATTACTTCATGGCAAGTATATGGGGAAAAAATGGAAATAGTGACAGAATTTGTTTGCTTGGGCTCCAAGATCACTGCAGATGGTGACTGCAGCCATGAAATTAAAAGACTCTTTCTCCTTGGAAGAAAAGCTCTGATAAACTTTGACAGTGCATTAAGAGGCAGAGACACCACTTTGCCCACAAAGGTCCATATAGTCAAAACTATGATTTTTCCAGTAGTCATGTATAAATGTGAAAGTTGGACCATAAAGAAAGCTGAATGCCAAAGAATTGATGCTTTCAAACTGTGACTCTGGAGAAGACTCTTGAGAGTTCCTTTGGACAGCAAAGAGATCAAACCAGTCAATCCCAAATGAAATCAACTCTGAGTTAAAACCTGGAAGGATTGATGCTGAAGCTGAAGCTCTGATACTTTGGCCACCTGATGAGAAGAGCCAACTCATTGGAAAAGACCCTGATGCTGGGAAAGATTGAAAACAGGAGAAGAAGGGGACAACAAGGGATGAGATGGCTCGATGGCATCACCTATTCAATAAACATGAGTTTGAGCAAACTCCAAGAGTTAGTCAGGGACAGGGAAGCCTGGCATGCTGCAGCCCATGGGGTCACAAAGAGCTGGACTCGGCTGAATGACTGAACAACAACAATGACAAGTTAGGATTTATTGAGAGCTTACTTTGGCTCATGTTCTGGTTTAGTTGCTCTTGCTACTAAAATGCCAAACTTGGAAGCTTTTCAGATAGATGACATTTGGCTTAGTGGGTACCAGTTTCCTCTGGTTGGAAGGAATGAGTTATCTGGAAGGATTTCTTATCACTTGCATGTGGTGAGCTGTAGTGGATGAAGTGCCCCCATCTATAAGTCTGGAGGGATATGGTTACACTCTTCTAGTCCAAGTGTGAACCAGAACCAGTGCTGGCCATAATGAGGGGCTCCAACTGCTTCCGTGTCTGTCCCTCCTCCTCCCTCCTACACTGAGCCCCTAGCCCAGCAAGATAGAGGGGAGGGAAACACCAATACTCTACATCACTAGCAAGGTGGAGGAGAAACAGAGCTTCCAAGGTTTGGAATTGTATCATCAGTCACTGGGGAGAAGCTGGGGAAGGGAGGGTCTATACTTTTCAACTGGACCTTGAAGGATGAGAAGTCACTTTAAGTCAGAGATAGGAAAGGAAGAAATGTGAGAGAAGAAGCTAGGGCTGACCAAGGAATGGAAGATTAGAGCCTTGTCTTGTGGACACACAGAGTTCTGTGTTACTTAGAAGGCTGGTACATTGAATTGGAGCCAGGGAATCCTCAGATGTGCCCCCTTCTGTGTCTTCAAAACTCATATATCATTATAATCTTCAGATTTGATACAAACCATATCATTCTGTGTTGGGCAAGGCCATGAACTTGGGAGTCTGCAATAACAAACCATACATTCAAGAGGCCACACTCAGACCCACACTAATGATGCAGCTTCCAGAGCCCTCAGCCTGCTAGCTTCAGGGCTTACTTTCCATGTGGCTCTTGAACCTTCCATGAGTCCCAATTCGTCTGTGATCTACATGGCTTCCCTGTCCAGTTGTTACTCAGGCAAAAGACACATTATGAGTTCTACAAAATTCACTGGCTTGCGCTATCTACTATTCAAATGGCTAAAGGGCAGTCTAGTCCCAACAGCAGTTTCATAGCCTCCAATCATGAAGGCTAAGGTGAGGGTCCCCATCAGACAGCAGGAGATTGAACAGAGGAGGCAACAGGAGGATGTCTGGAGATGGAGCAGGAGGGAGTGGGCACCAACTTCAGGACACAGGAATGGCCGTGGTTCCTGGGACAGGGATATGCCAGAGAGGACAGGGCACAACCCAGACAGTGGAGAGAAGACTGGATCACAGGTCATGAGAGAAGATGCCAAAGGCTTAGACACTAAGGCTCAGTGAGAGGTCAGAGCTCAGCCTGGGCACGATGAGGTACCCTGAAGCCAGGCCCTTGTGTTGCTGGCCCACTTTGTGCTCAAGGCAAGGAGGCCTCAGAATCTGAGGAGGCCAGAGGTGCAGGTTAAGGAACCCCAGCCTTGAAAGTCAGAAGGTCCTGAAGACAAGCTGCAGGTGACTCATCTCAAATCAGCAATTCAGTGAAGACCAAGACAACTGACCCTTATTCATTCCATGAGGAAATAAATGAGAGCTGCCCATTAATATTTTTTAAAAGCCAACATTGTGTAATCAATATAAAATTTAACTGGAAGAAAATAAATATAGTTTAACTTAAAGCATAGCCGTTCCTTATGAAGATACTAAGGACAAGTCAAGGCCTTTGCATTTGACATATTTTTTTTGTTTGCTACTTTTGCTATGGTCAAGGTCAGACTTTAAAAATTAGTTAATTGTTCATGTCAATAAGTCTCAAAATGAAGTTCTAAATCCCACTAATTAAGCTTAGAGAACACTCATAATACTCTTTCTCCAAGATTCTAGAAAGATATTTAAATGTTCATATAATTATCTATTTGGGGTTTTCACACAGGCAAAATTACATGAAAAATTTTGTACATAAAAGCCTGTAAACTCATTCATGATAATTTAAACCAAATTCTATTGGAGTCAAACCAGTGTTACTCTAAGTGGCTCTTACTAATTACAGGCAATGCTCAGTATTTTATCCCCAAAATGTAACAATGTTAACACATATTTTCAAGTTTCAGAAATATTATTTTTTCTTCTCTCATTTTCTTTTCCTCTCTCAAACTCAGTTTTAACTCTGAAAGTGTTGCATATTTAATTGGCTACATAATATATTTCTGGGGTTCAAGATTTGGACTTAAGTCAGGTAATTAGGACTAGTATATGAACACTGTTTTAATCTCAAAATTGTCCCCATATGTTAAACATATTTTAGGTTTTGCAGACCTCAGAAACCAAGTGTATGCTGAATGCATTTAGATATCAAGTTTTTACTTTTTATAGTTTGNGGTTCAAGATTTGGACTTAAGTCAGGTAATTAGGACTAGTATATGAACACTGTTTTAATCTCAAAATTGTCCCCATATGTTAAACATATTTTAGGTTTTGCAGACCTCAGAAACCAAGTGTATGCTGAATGCATTTAGATATCAAGTTTTTACTTTTTATAGTTTGCTTAACTAAAGTAATGCCAGTGAGGATGATAATGATGAATGGTAGACAGACGAATGACTAACTGCTTTCTATCCATCTCAACTGTACAACAATTATTTAACACTTCGGAGAAGGCAATNCATTTAGATATCAAGTTTTTACTTTTTATAGTTTGCTTAACTAAAGTAATGCCAGTGAGGATGATAATGATGAATGGTAGACAGACGAATGACTAACTGCTTTCTATCCATCTCAACTGTACAACAATTATTTAACACTTCGGAGAAGGCAATGGCACCCCTCTCCAGTACTCTCGCCTGGAAAATCCCATGGATGGAGGAGCCTGGTAGGCTGCAGTCCATGGGGTCGCTAAGAGTAGGACACGAATGAGCGACTTCATTTTGACATTTCACTTTCATGCATTGGAGAAGGAAATGGCAACCCGCTCCAGTATTCTTGCCTGGAGAATCCCAAGGATGGGAGCCCGGTGGGCTGCTGTCTATGGGGTCGCACAGAGTCAGACACAGAAGCGACTTAGCAACAGCAACAGCAGCAGCAGCAGCAGGGTCAACCAATGGAAATCCTTGGTCACTCAGATGGTAAAGAATCTACCTACAATGCAAGAGATCTGGGTTCAATCCCTGAGTCAGAAAGATCCCTTGGAGAAGGGAATGACTACCCACTCCAGTACTCTTACCTGGAGAATTCCATAGACAGAGAAACCTGGTGGGCTATACTCCAAGGTTCTATATTGTCACCCTGCTTATTTAACTTATATGCAGAGTACATCATGTGAAGTGCAGGGCTGGATGAAGGACAAGCTCAAGATTGCTGGAAGAAATATCAATAACCTCAGATATGCAGATAACACCACCCTTATGGCAGAAAACAAAGAAGAATTAAAGAGCCTCTTGATGAAAGTGAAAGAGAAGAGTGCAAAAATTGGCTTAAAATTCAACATTCAAAAAATGAAGGTCATGGCATCCAGTCCCATAATTTCATGGCAAATAGATGGGTAAACAATGGAAATAGTGAGAGACTTTACTTTGCTGGGCTTCAAAATCACTGCAGATGGTGACTGCAGTCATGAAATTTTAAAAGATGTTTGCTCCTTGGAAGAAAAGCTATGACCAACTTGGACAGCATGTTAAAAAACAGAGACATTACTTTGCCAACAAAGTTTCTTCTAGTCAAAGCTATGGTTTTTCCAGTAGTCATGTTTGGATGTGAGAGCTGGCATATAAAGAAAGCTGAGTGCCGAAGAACTGATGCCTTTGAAATGCGGTATTGGAGAAGACTCTTGAGAGTCCCTTGGACTGCAAGGAGATCCAACCAGTCCATCCTAAAGGAAATCAGTCCTGAATATTCATTGGAAGGGCTGATGTTGAAGCTGAAACTCCAATACTTTGGCCATCTGATGTGAAGAACTGACTCACTGGAAAAGACCCTGATGCTGGAAAAGATTGAAAGCAGGAGCAGAAGAGGATGACAGAGGATGAGATGGTTGGATGGCATCACTGACTTAATGGGCATGAGTTTGAGCAAGCTTCAGGAGTTGGTGATGGACAGGGATGCCTGGCATGCTGCAGTCCATGGGATTGCAAAGAGTTGGACAGGACTGACCTACTGAACTGAACTGACAGCCCATGGGGTTGCAAAAAGCTGGACATGACTGAGTGACTAACATTCTTACTATTAGCATCAACCCACAAGGAAAGTGAAAACTACATTTTATTCATATTGATTTTTATTTGATCTTCAATAAACATCCACTGGATCATTGAAAAAGCAAGAGAGTTCCAGAAAAACATCTACTTCTGCTTTATTGACTACGCCAAAGCCTTTGACTGTGTGGATCACACAAAACTGTGGAAAATTCTGAAACAGATGGGAATACCAGACCACCTGACCTGCCT
>SJYA01008431.1:0-16309 GCA_006410615.1 Neotragus moschatus
ACCCCCCGCCCCCAGCCTCTCTCACTGAGCCTTGGCCTCGGCCTCGAGCATGTCCTGCCCCCACACTCCTGCCAGAGACGCACCTGAGCTATGCGGATCCACTTCTCCAGCCGCTGCGCCCTCTGCGGGGCGGCCAGGCCCAGTTCCCCAAGCACTGAGCCCAGCACGCAGCCGGTCACTGTGTTGAACTGGGTCACGGTGGCGCGCACAGTGGGGGCAATGCTTGCGGCCCCCGGCCGGTCCCGCTGCGACCACACGGAGCCCAGGCACTCGAAGGGCCGCAGGCGCGAGAAGAGCTCCTGAGCAGGGGGTGGAGGAGGGTGGAATCTGAGCTCAGAGGGACCTCACTCAACTCCTTCTCCTTCCCCTACCCGCTACCCATCCCCTATCCCAGCCCCTGCCCGCGCGGGCCAGCTCTGATACTCACCACGTCCATCAGGGTCAGCTGCTCTGCCACGTCGTCTACACTGAAGTCCAGAAGCTCAGGGCCTTCCCACACGAGGGCCTCCTTGTCTTCCAGGCAGCCCACCGGGGAGTCTGGGCAGAGGATCTGGGCAGTCCCAGGGGGTCCTGAGGGAGCATTCACTAGGTGAGCTTAAACGCTCAGTCCGACTATAGGCCACCAAGCTCCTCTGTTCATGGGATTCTCCAGCCAAGAATTATGGAGTGGGCAGCCATTCCCTTCTTCAGGAGATCTTCCCCACCCAGGGATCGAACCCTTGTCTTTTACATCTCCTGCATGGGCAGGCAGTCTTTACCACTGAGCCACCAGGGAAGCCCAACCAGGTGGTTAAGACATTGTCTTAATGTCCCAAGTTCGAATCCAAATTGATCCACTGGGCTAGCTGTGTGAATTAAAACAAGCTTTTAACCTCTCTGTGCCTTGGTTTCCTCATGTGTATTTTTTTTCAAAGTGTCCAAGTGTGAAAACATTATTAATTCATCAAAAGTATGGATTAAAAAAAATGAGATCACACACACCAGACTTCTATAAAGTACTCAAAAAATATGAATTATTTTTCTTAAGGTGGGGAGGTAGGGTGGGGTGGGGTGGGGGGTGGTCAGTGGTGGCACCCCCTAGAGGACACTTTGGAAATCCAGACATGCATAGTGAAGAATCGTAACACCCAGCCTCCAAATGTCCCTCCAAATTTGTGTCCTTAAAAAACCTATTTACAGTAATCTGCACCTAGAACCCAACTATCTTGCTCCTGTTGCTATTTAGTCACTCAGTCATGTCCAACTCTTCTGTAACCCTGTGGGCCATAGGCCGCCAGGCTCCTTTTGCCCATGGGATTTCCCAGGCAAGAATATTGGAGTGGGTTGCCATTTCCTTCTCCAGAGGAATCTTCCCAACCCAGGAATTGAACCTGTGTCTGCTGAATTGGCAGACGGATTCTTTACTATCGAGCCTCCTGGGAAGCCCAGTCTTGCTCATAAACACTAATTATTTTGGCTCCAGGAATGCAAGGACTGGGAGAACTTGGACTTTGTTTTATATGGAAATTGCAAGTGTTGTTCACCATTTTGGAAATCGATGTCACTAACATCTGTGCTACAGCATCTTTGCGATTGGTACACTCCCCTGCCTTAGTCTGTGGTTCCCATATTCACTGTGATGCTATGGCAGGCGAAGGCACTGGTCAACTCCATTATGTCTTCTAGTGAGGCATGCCCAGACACTGACATACCAACACTGCGTGTAAATTGCTTTTGTCTTATTTCTCCTTCCTATTACTGTTGCAATATATTATTATTTTTAAGTTCATTTAATCATCTGTTGTTCATTTCATACTCGGACAGGTGATATTGCAAAATATTAGTTTTAAAGTGAGCATAGGAGGGACTTCCCTGGTGATCCAATGACTAAGATTCTGCACTCTCAATGCAGGGGGCTGTGTTTGACTTCTGGTCAGAGAACAAGATCCTACATGCCTCAACTAAGAGTTCATCTGACACAACTAAATATTTTGCATGCCCCGAGGAAGACTGAAGATTCTGTGTGCCACAACTAAGACCCTGTGCAGCCAAATAAATAAATATTTTAAAATTGATAATTGTTGAAAATAAGTGAGGAGTGTGTGAGTGTTATTTACACTACTTCTCTCTATTTCTGTATGTGTTTGAAATCATGGTAAAAAGTAACCCCCAAATAAAGATGTTAAAGTTCCCAGAGCCTGGCATACAGTTGGCATTCAATAAATGTTCATTTTTCTTCTCTGACCTCAAATACTCACAGTTTAGGGTAGCCTTTTCAATAGAATTTTTTGCAGTGGTGAAAATATTTTCTATCTGTGCTGCCCGTTGTGGTTACTGAGCACTAGAAATGTGGCTAGTGTGACCAAAGAACTGATTCTAATTTTTATTTAATGTTAATTCAATTTCAATAGCCACATGGGGCTAGTAGCTACCTCACTAGTCTGTGCAGCTTGGATGACTTGGAATAAGCTGGAGAAATCTTGAAGGCAAAGGAAGAAAGATATTTAGAAAACAAGAGAGAAGCCGAAGAGATATAACATATTTAAATAGCTGAGACTTTGTCTCTAGGGGAGAGAAGTGGCTGCTACTTTGTAAAGCAGAGAGAAATGTGGCCAGATTAGTCTAAAGATTAAAGAATGGATTAAGGTTATGAAGCTTTGGTGATAATCAGATCAAACACAGACAGGTGAAAGATGATATTTTATAAGCAGGATGCAATTATTCCATAAATAAACCCATCCTGTAACTGACTCTGGGGACAGAGTTGGGGACATGACCAATGGATTCTATGAAGAAAAATAAGGCAGGTAAAAGGACTCAGAGTGGGAGGCTGTATCTGTTGGGAGGAGATCTGAGAATGCACATCTGAGCAGGTGACAACTGAACAAAGGTTTGAATGAAGTATGTGGATATTTTCCCTTCCTTCCAAAGCTCTCTGCAACAGAGGTTGGCAAGCTCAGCATGTGGGATCTTAGTTCCCTGACCAGGGATTGAACCTGCATCCTTGCACATGAGTGCAATGTATTAACCACTGGACCTTCAGGAAATTCTTGGCAAACTTTTCTATTAAAGGCCAGATAGTTTGCTGACATCCAACAGTAATGAAAATAATACTATTTGCCAAGCCTTCATTGGGTTTCCCTGGTGGCTCTGACAGTAAAGAATCTGCCTGCAAAGCCTTCATTACTTATTTACTTGTCCACTAATTGTCTTCCCCAGGGAACAGGGAGCTCCTATCCACAGTTTATTTGTTGAATGAACGAAGAAGCCAATGTGGTAAGTACTGTCATTGCCCCCAGGAAACAGGCTCAGAGAGGTGAAGTGCCTTATTCAAGGTCGCACAGTCAGCAAATGGCAGAACTGGGATTTGAACCCAGGTCTCTGTGGCTCCTAAGGCAAGTAGCAATAGGATGATTTGTAGCCAAAAACACAAGATATCCTGACCCCATGATGGAATATCTTTATAGTTCTCATGTGTTGGGTGGGGGAGGTGAGGGATAAATGACAATACTGGGTTATTATCCCCATTTTACAGGTGGGGAAACTGAGGCTCAGACAGGGCTAAGGACCTTCCCCAAGATCTGTAGATCTTCCAGAGAGGAGAATATCCCTGAGGGAGGGAGAATGCCTGCTCAGGACACTATCACACCACCAGTTCGCTCACCTGCCTGTGTCTGGGACTGCTCCTCTTCCTCCTGCTCTGCCTCAGCCTCCTTCAGGAAATCTCCCAGCAGCTTTTCGGCCTCCTGGGCCTCAGCCCCCGATGGAGCTGCCCAGCCCAGAAAGCTGCAAACACTGCCTAGGTCCGAGTGGGCAGGGGGGTCCCAGAAATCCTGAGGGTGGTCCCGCACCCAGGAGCCCAGCACCGACACCACAGCCCTGGCCAAGAGGGGTGGGACCTCAGAGCCCATCCCACAATTCCAGACTCTGGAGCTCCTACATTTCAGATCCGATCTTTGACCCTTGTCCTCCCCCTCCCCCCGCCCCAGCCCTATTGGAGGCAAACCTCAAGTTCTTGTTGAAAGTCAGATCTCTTCCCTCTGTTTTCTTGATTTCTACCCTGGAAAGACACCCCCACACCCAAATCAGGTGAAGAAGGGAGGAGCTGGAGAGGACTTAGGAGGAAGGTTCTAGGGGGAGGCGGAGGGCTCCAGAGTAGATCGAGCATCCAGGTGAGTGTCTGGGGTGGGCACTGGAAAATCTCCCGTTGGTACTGACCCGGGCGGGAGTGGCGGTGCTGGTGGCGGCAGGAGGAGGCCCAGCACGCGGCCAGTAGGCACGAAGGCCCGGTGGGTGGCCAGGAAGGCGGGCACGAAGCTTGGGTCCTGCTCGGGGTCTCCGGACACTAACTCCCTCACTAGCCGCTCTAGCCGCGCCGCCCTCAGCGCCCGCACCTTGCTGGTGCGGTAATGAAGGAAGGTGTCGGCCGCGGGGCTGGGGGCCTGCGGGCCAGGGGGACCGCAATGAGACACAGAGCAATGGACCCGGCACCCATCTCCAGTGTGTCTTT
This sequence comes from Neotragus moschatus, assembly GCA_006410615.1. NCBI lineage: Eukaryota > Metazoa > Chordata > Mammalia > Artiodactyla > Bovidae > Neotragus > Neotragus moschatus. The sequence goes on from SJYA01008431.1 coordinate 4,490, forward strand.
GGGGGGCACCGCTTTTGCACCAGACCCTGTCTATTCCTGGGTACCCCGCTCCCTTAGTTCATTATTATGTATCGTCCACAAACGACACCCGAAACCCGCCCGGAACAGCCTCATCGCCCAGGCTACGCCCGCCCTCTGCTCCATTCATCGGTCACCCCCAACCCCCAAGGCCCCACCCCCATCCCTACCCCCAGGCTGCTCTCAGCTCTCCCGCCTCGCTTCACTGGCGCGTTCCCGTGCTCTCCGCCCCACCTTGCCCTCGCCCGGCCGCTTCTAAAGACCCCTCCTCCCTCTCCAGCTCCGCCCCACTAAATCTGGCTTACCTAAGCCCAGCCATCCAGTTCAGTCCCCAGGTCCTGCTGGGCACCTTGGTCTCACCTGGCCCCGCCTCCTCATCTACCCCACTCACCTGGCCGCCCCTAAACCCCACTCTATCCTTATCAGGTCGCCTCTAAGCCCCGCCCCTCCATTCAGCTGCGCCTCACCTGGTCGCCTTCCGCCCCGCCCCAGCCTCCCACCCCTTCCTCACCTGGGTGCCCTGGAGCCCTGCCCCCGGACTCGAACGCTGACTGCGCTGCCGCCGCAGGGAGACACTGTACACCGCGCCGTCCTCCGTCTCCTCTCCCCAGTCCTGCAGCTGCACCTGGACACGGAGGCGGGCTCAGGACGCGGCGAAGGGAAGCATCCAGGGACCACTGCCCACCTCTCCAGTGGACTCAAGCCTGGACCCTATAGTTTCATCCTCCCTTCCCCGCCCAGGCTCAGTAAATCACTCGGCGCCGCGGGTACCCTCCTCTCTGGTCCTTGGAAGGATGGGGTGGCACTTTGGCGTCCAGTCTCAAGGAGTCTGTCTATGAGCTCTCCCATAGATGCTTTCAGACTTCCCCCGAAAAGGAACCAGCCATTTCACTGGGTCAGGGGCCCAGAGGCCCGAGGTAGGAACCCGCCAGGCTGTTCCAAGGAGCCTAATTTGTGCAGAGAGTCCAAGGGTACGGTTGGGAGCTTGGAGTTTCTGGACCCAGGGGTCGCCAGGGATGTAGGATCCTGGGACCCCAGGTCCCCTTACCAGGGCGAGCTCCTTGCCCGCTGCTGTGCGCTCCATGGTCGGCGCTCGGCCCGCTCTGCTGCACGGCTGAGTAAGGCGGAAGGGCCGGCTGGGGAGCAGTGGCGGGGCACTGGGCCGGCGGGGCGGGGCGGGGCGGATGGGCCGCGCGGGGGCGGGGCGGAGTGGACCCACAGTCCTCCAACGCCCCTGCCGGACCCCAGCGCCCAACCCAAGCTCCTGGGAAGCGGTCCGGGTTCTCCCGATAAACGTGTGTGAATCTGAGCCCCGGAGAAAGGACGCCTCTCCCCACCAGGGAAGGGTATTTTTGTGTGTCCCCAGGTGTGGGGGAGTTAGTGCGCATAGCTAACACGAGGACAGGTCTGCGTCCTCGGGAGTCCCCTTGCTCAGATGGGGAGGGCTGGTCTACCCCAGGTGTGGCGGTATTTCGCTTCTCTGGAGGGGCGGAGGAGACCAATCTGTGTCCTGATCCCTGGGAGTCATCACTCCCGGGTCGGAGGCGGCTGAGGCCGTGGTCCTGGATTTGAGAGGCAGCCGTCTATGGGGCGGTGCAGGATCAAGGAGAGGCGAATACTCAAGGGGCTTGTCGGTGACCTTTATTGAGCGATTCTGAGACCGGCGCGGACCAGTCTGGGGAAATTTACTGTGGGAACATCCGGCGGCCCAGCCCCCTTCTTTACTCTGGGCATCGCCTGCCAGCTCCGCTCCCCTGTCCGGGCCGCGTTCAGCCCTTAAAGGGGCCCCGTGGGCCCTGGGGCAGGGGCTCGGAAACGCCAGGCAGGCGCGAGCACGCGTCTAGGACCTTCGCGAGCGACTGCGCCTCTTGCTGCGGGATTCGATTAATTTCTGGGAGCGCATCTTGAGCGCCGCACGGGTCACCACGTCGCTGTCGTCTTCCTCACTCTCCTCCTCGTCTGCGTCGGGCGAGAGGGGGGATCGAGATTCCCATTCCCGGATCAGATTTCTCTCTCCAGCCTTTGCCACCCCATCCGCACCTGGGCCCCTGACCACCTCCCGATGCTCTGTTTGGGCTCCCAGCCTCGCCCCCTTTCCCTGCCCGTACTGACCAAAGAACTTGTCCTTGTGACCGGCGACTGGCAGGGCGATGCGGGTGTTGTACGCCGGCAGTTTTCCCTCTAGGGTGGCGTAGAACTAGGGGGAGGAGGGAGTGGGACAGATGCGTGTGAGCTGGCAGGGGGTGCAGCGTGCCCCCTCCTGTGCCCCCTCCTCCTCCCCATCCCCCTCTGAGGTGTACCCCGACTCTATTCAACACCTCTGCCCACTCCTCTGCCTCTCTCTCTCTTTTTTCTTGAGAGGAGTCGTGCGATGCGACGTGTGGTATCCAATTCCCCAACCAGAGATCGAACCTTGCATTGGAAGCGAAGAGGGCGCCAACCACTGGATCCTCGGGTAAATTCTGCCCACTCTAGTAAAGTTTTCCTTGGGTGCAGCCCCATCATTTGTTCTCAGCGTGTACCCTGATACCCAGCCTCCCCCTGAGGCTCGCCCCTGGTCTCTAGGTCCCACCTTTTGTCCCCTAGAGAGCAGACCCCAGATTCCCACCCCCCCCATCCCCTCACCCCGCGGCCTTGACTTCTGGCCTGCCGAGTTACCAGGTTATCAGAGTTACCTCTAGTAACTCTCCTGGCTCATCCCTGGCTGCTTAAACCTCACCTCTTGTCCCTAAGGCCCATTCCCAGCCCATTAGCCTCTTCCAGGGGGTTGCCTCGACCCCTCCTTTGCCGCCCCAGCCCCTGGCTGAACAGGCACCTCGCGGTCAACGATGTGGCGCAGCATCTCTGGCACGTTATGGTTCTCGAGTTGCGAATGTAGCTTCAACAGCTTTTCCTCCACCAGGCCCAGCAGGTTGGGCAGATAGTCATCCACCTTGGGATCCAGCTCCTTTCCGACAGAGCGTCCAGTCTCCTGCGGCTGGGGGCGGAGCTGGATGAGTCGGGAGGGGTGGGGCCCCTGGGAGGCCCCACCCAGGGGGCAGGGCTTTGAAGTTAGGGGCTATCCACAGGAGTGGTGCTACACTCTGTTGGGTAGGGACTCTGCCCTGAAGGGCCACGCTTGTGAGGCAACGCCTCTGAACTCCAGACACCCAAGCCAAGGGATGGGCAGGGGGACGGTGGAGGGGAGGAGGAGCTTTTAGTGAGAGGGCAGGCTGGGATATTAACTGGAGGGAAGACCTCCACTGCCTGAAGACCTTCTTAAGAAATGAGATTCTTGGAGAAAGGAATGGCAACCCATCCCATGGGAAATCCCATGGATAGAGGAGCCTGGCAGGCCCAAGTCCATGGGGTCACATATGAGTTGGATGTGACTGAGCAACTAAACAACAATGACAACTGAAAAATGGCAGAAAGTAGTGGAATAAAATGGTGAATAATTTCTTCAATAAATTTTTTGGTGAAAATGAAAAAAAAAAAAAAAGAAAGAAATAGGATTCCACAGTGGGCAGATTGGGCCTCTCTTGTCTATCTGTGGCTGCTTCAGGACTGGAGCAGGGTCTCTTAGGTTTTGAGTGTGTATGGGGGGTGGGGGCTAGGTGAGACTTTCCCATGGGGGTGGTATTTGAAATGGGACAGGGTTCTCTGAAGTCCTGGGCCTCTTGAGTAATAAGGGGGTGCCTCCTGAGATGGGGGGTGGAGACTCGGGAGTGGGTTGGGGTTTCCCATGTGTTCAGTCTTCTCATATCCTGAACAGGGCCTGGGGTGGGTTCTCTGGAGTAGACTTCAGGGTGGGAACCTCACCTGTGGGGTGGCACTGCCTCTCGTGTCTAGGGAGGCTCCAGGTGAGCCCTCCTCGTGGGTGGGACCTGCCACTACGATGTGGTTCAGCTTGCCGGCCAGGTGTTCCAGGCCCTCCTTGGTAATTTGCAAGGCCCTCATGGTCCGGTCCAGTTGACCCTGCGCATCAGCACGCCGCTGCTCCTCCACCTTGAGGCGCCCCTGCAACTCGGCCTGCTGCTTCTGCTCGCTGTAGGGAGCAGGGAGACCACCACTGGGGCGCTGTTGACCACACCGGCCCCGCTTTTACCCCCACTGGGCACCATGGGGCCTCACCTCACCAGCAGGGCCTCCCCTGAGTACTTGAGGTCTTCCAGCTCCTGCTGCAGCCGCTGCTTCTCTTGCTTCAGTCTCAGCAGCGTCTGCTCGTTCTCACTCTTGAGCACCTCCAGCTGTGTGAAGGTGTCATCCTGAGCCAGGAACCGCCGCACCACTGCCTGAGGGGACCCGGACAGACCCATCAGAGCCAGGGGCTTGTGCCGCTCCTTCTTTCCCAGGGATGTGTGGGACAAGTCGCCTGAGCTGATGATGGCTTCTGCACAATGCTGTCTCTGTGAGCCTTGGACTCAGGGCTGCCTTAAGGGTGTGAAACCCTGAATGAATGATTTTTGCAGGCCCTTCTTTGTCTATATAAGGAAAATGAATCAACCAAAATCAGATGTTGGGGCAGCGACAGCAGTGAGCATAGCTGCTTTCCACAATCAATGTGCCAACAACCCCCACTCCTATGAGAAAATATGACTGGTTGTGGGAGCAACCCCAAGGCCAATTTCTGGAAAGACGTCTGGCCACAGCGCTCCAGATGACCCCATACGTCCAAGTCCTGGAACTCCTTGGGGGTCACCCCATGGGATGAGTGGTGGGTTGGAGAGCTCCCCAAACAGAAATCAGACAGGGATCCAGGGGAATTAGTGTTGACCAGCCAGAGACATCCGTGGTGGCTTAGATGGTAAAGAAATCTGCTTGCAATGTCGGAGACCCAAGTTCGATCCCTGCATACAAGATGCCCTGGAGAAGGGAATGGTTACCCACTCCAGTATTCTTGCCTGGAGAATTCCACGGACAGAGGAGCCTGGCAGACTATAGTCCATGGGTCGCAGAGTCTGATGTAACTGAGTGACTAATACTTTCACACTTTCAAAGCTGGGGACCTAAAGTCTTAGAAAATTTTGAAACTCATGTACACCTGAGACGGAAAAAAAATAAAACACCAAAATAAAAAAATTTTAAAAAAAGAAAAATTTGAGGAAGATGCTGCCAAGCGTGGGCCCTAGAGTAGGGGCCCAGCTTCTCTGGGCGTGGGCTGGTACTAGGCCCCAGACCCTGCTATAGAGGCTGAAGATACAGGAGAGGAGAGACAACATTCCGGCCCATGCAGGAGACACAAGAGAGGCAGGTTCCATCTCTGGGTCGGGAAGATCTCCTTGGAGGAGGGCATGGCAACCCACTCCGGTATTCCTATTCCCACTCTCCTAGTGCTGAAACGCCAAAGTCAGTGCCAGTGTATACAGGAACAGGAGAGAGGGGCTTCCCTGGTGGTCCAGGGGTAAAGAATCTGCCTGCCAATGCAGGAGACATGGGTTCCATCCCTGGTCTGGGAAGATCCCACATGCCGGAGAGCAACTAAGCCTGCGCACCACAACTACTGAGCCTGTGCGCTAGAGCCTGGGGGCTGCAACTGCTGAGCCTATGGTCTGCAACAAGAGAAGCCACTGCCATGAGGAGCCCGTGGAGCATCGCAACTAGACAGCAGCCCCTGCTCCCAGCATCTAGAGAAAAGCCCACACAACAATGAAGACCCAGCACAGCCAAATATAAACAAACAGAATTATTTTTCAAAATAAGGAACAGAAGAGAGGATGGTGGCCAGTGTAGATAACTCGTGTCACTTTTGCTGTGAGAGGTAGCAGAGAAACGGGGCAGCAGCTGAAGAAGGGAGGGGTGTCTTTTTTTGTATGCTGAGGAACTGACCGGGCAGAAAAAGGAGGCTGGGTGCGTTGGCTTCCCAGGGTCAGCTCAGGCCATCTGGGAGCTTGAGGGCTGAGGGCACACTCACGTGCGTTTCTGCCACTCCGGTGGCGTCCTTGACCTTGCCGAAGAGCACCTCCATCTGGTACATGCTCCAGCGCCGCTTCAGCTCCTCCTCTTTGGAGTGCATGCTGTCCTGGAGCGTGTCATCAGACTGCAGCAGCACGTGCTCACGCTGGGTCTGCTCATGGGTGGGGGTCAGGGCCCGGGTCAGTCCGCAGCTAAGGGCTTAGGGCAGAGGCCAGGGGCATTGGGAAAATATCTCCCGACTGGGTTCAGAAAAGGGGTGGGGCCCGAGCTTGGGGCCAAGTCAGGGCTTCCCAGGGGGCACTAGGGGTAAAGAACCAGCCTGCCCATGCAGGAGACACAAGAGAGGCAGTTTCCATCTCTGGGTGGGGCAGATCTCCTTGGAGGAGGGCATGGCAACCCACTCCAGTATTCCTGCCTGGAGAATGCCATGGACAGAAGAGCCTGGCAGGCTACAGTCCATAGGGTCGCAAAGAGTTGGACACGACTGAAGCCACTTAGCATGCACGCACGCAGGGCATCCAGGTAGGGGTCAGGAGCGCTTGGCAGGGCCTTGGTTAGAGGGAGGCCTCAGGGGCAGCGTCAGCTGGCGGGTCAAGGGCGTGGGGGCGGGGCCTGTCGGGTAAGAAGCCGGTTAGAGGCGGGATCAATTTCTGATACGGGCAAGTTTGGCGAGAAGGATGAGGACCCCAGGAGAGTAAGGGGAGGGCTGGAGGGCGGGGTCAGGGATGTGGGAGGAGCCCTGGCATCCGGGGAGCTGCGGGCAGTCACGAGAAACTTCCGAACTGCCGAAGGGTCTAGGGCCTGGGCCAATGTAGGGGTGCGGTGGGGACCCCGCAGGTCCGGGTCCAAGCTGGAGCAGGCTGGAATCTCAGCCTCGTATCCCTGGTGCGCCCACCTTGCGCTCCATGCGTTCGTTCTGCAGTTTTTTCTCCTCCGCGCGCTTCTTGCACTCGGTTAGATAGCGTTCGCGCTTCTTGCGCTCTCGGAACACGGTCTCTTCCAGATACTGCAGCTGGTTCTGGAGGGTGGACGGGAGAACGACAGGACCTGTTGACATATACTGGGGCTTTGGGCCAGGGCTGCAGGCCCAACTCAAGACAACTGGAGCAAGTTGTGGGGTCCTGGGACAGAGATGGGATGGGTTTCGGGGCAGCTGGGGGTTCAGATGCTGAGGCCAGGAGACCATAGCAGTGGCAGGGCAGGATTCCCAGGGGACGGTGGGCTGGCACCTTGGCGATGTCCCTGGCGTTGAGCGCCTCCTGATTCACTAGGTGCAGTTCCTCCAGCTCGTGTTTTGTCCTCACCACCTCAGCCTCCATTAAGTCCAGCCGGTTCCCCAAGTGAAGGCTCTCCTCCTGGGCGTGAGAGATGGGTGACCTGTGACCGATGTCCCTAACTTGGCTGGCCCTCCCATTTGCTGCCCCCCACCCACCCCCAGTCGCCCTGGTCCCTACTTGTAGGTAGGCCTTGAGCTGCAGGTACACATTGGTGATGTGTTCAGCCTCAACTGCCTTCATCCGGGCCTTCTCCAGGCGGTTCTCCAGGTTCCGCATGGTCTAGAGGGAAGTAGAGACATCATTTTGCCAACAAAGGTCCATATAGTCAAAGCTATGGTTTTTCTAGTACAGATGTGAGAGTTGGACCATAAAGAAGGCTGACTGCTTTCTTTATGCTTTCGAACTGTGGTGCTGGAGAAAACTCTTGGGAGTCCCTTGGACAGCAAGGAGATCAAACCAGTCAATCCTAAAAGGAAACCAACCCTGAATATTCATTGGAAGGACTGGTGCTGAAGCTGAAGCTCTAATACTTTGGTCACCTGATGCAAAGAACAGACTCACTAGAAAAGACCCCGATACTGGGAAAGATTGAAGGCAGGAGGAGAAGGGGGTGACAGAGAATGAGTTTGGATGGCATCATTGACTCAATGGACAAGAGTTCGAACAAACTCAGGGAGATGGTGAAGGACAAGGAAGCCTGGTGTGCTGCAGTCCATGGGGTCTCAAAGAGTCAGACACACCTGAGCAAACTGAACAACAAGAGGGAAGCAAGCCTGGGCTGGACCCCTTCCCCGCTCAGTGCCTCCCGCAGGATTGGGGCCTCTGCAGACCCCACAGGCCCCACCTTGGCCATCTCGGTGTTGCTGTCTTGTGCCTCGGCTATCTCCAGCTCGCGCAAACTGTGCTGCAGCTGGAGCTCCTCCAGCCACTTCTGCCGCAGTCCCAGCTGGTGCCGAAGAGCATTCAGTTGCTTCACCTTTTCGTTCAGCCGGTAGTCCAGATGCTCTAGGGCTTGCTGGGGAGAGGGAAGCAACAGTAGGGGCCTGAACCCCCACCTAGTCCTTCCTTCTCCCACATCTTGGTTCTCATCCCTCTCATCTCTTGGTAGAGCATCTGAAACCCGGCTGATCCCGCTTCTCCTGCAGATTCTCGTTTTTTTTTTTTTGGGGGGGGGTGCTGGTTTCCAGGTGGGGAGCCACCACCCTGGTTGCCCCTTACCCATCTCCTTTGCCTTTGAAGAGGCTCTTCTTTCATCTGACCACACATACCACTTGATACTATCCAGTCCCAGGGTTTTCTGAGTCACATCTTCACTGCATGAGTGCATGCTAAGTCACTTCAGTCTTATCCGACTCTTGGCAACCCTATGGACTGGAGCCTGCCAGGTCTTCTTTCCATGGGATTCTCCAGGCAAGGATACTGGAGTGGGTTGCCATGCCCTCCTCCAGCTGACCCAGGGATCCAACTCACGTCTCTTATGTCTACCTGCGCTGGCAGGTGGGTTCTTTACCACTAGTGCCACCTGGGAAGCCCCACTTCTACACTGAAGACATCCCAATTTAGCCTTCCCCCTGAGGCTCGTATATCCACATCTACACTGCCTTCTAGATGTCTCCACAGGAAGCTCAAAACCATCTGTCCAAAACTGAGTATATCCTTGATCTTTCCCCCAAACTGCCCTTTTTGAATCTTCCTCATCTCAGCTCATGGCAACTTCGTCCTTCTGGGTGCTCAAGTCCCCAACCTTCATGTCATCCTCATCTTCTCTTTTTCTCTCCCACTTACTCCCAGTTCGTTAGCAGTTCTCTATTCTGTCTTAAAGCTTCCTCCAGAGAGATCCTGGTGGCTCAGTGGTAAGGAATCTGTCTGCAGTGCAGTAGATGCATGGGTTCAATTCCTGGGTCAGGAAGATCCCCTGGATGAGGAAATGGCAACCCACTCTAGTATTCTTGCTGGGAAAATTCCATGGTCAAAGGAGTCTGGTGGGCTATAGTCCATGGGGTTTCAAAGAGTTGGATGTGACTGAGCCAGGTAGATCCTCTTTCTTCCTATTTCCACCTCCTTCGTCCTAGTGTAGCCAGCATCATCCTTCTCTTTGATAACCTCCTCTGGATGGCTTCTAACTCTTGCCTCCTCAGAGCCCATTTTCCACTTCTCTCTTTTCTTTTTTTTTTTTTAAATATTTATTTGGCTACACCTGGTCTATAGTTGTAGCACATGGGATATTTAACTGTGGTATGTGGGATCTAGTTGCCTGACTAGGGATTGAACCTGGGTCCCTTGCACTGGGAGTGTAGAGTCTTNTCCTCAGAGCCCATTTTCCACTTCTCTCTTTTCTTTTTTTTTTTTTAAATATTTATTTGGCTACACCTGGTCTATAGTTGTAGCACATGGGATATTTAACTGTGGTATGTGGGATCTAGTTGCCTGACTAGGGATTGAACCTGGGTCCCTTGCACTGGGAGTGTAGAGTCTTAACCACTGGACCACCAGGGAAGTCCCTTCACTTCTCTGATTCTTTGTATAAAATCTGCACACGAGCAGCAAAGCCTGATGCAAGGTTCTGCCCCTGCTGACCACCCTAACCTCACTTCCTGTGGAGCCCCCCTCACTCACTCCCATTCTGCCGCAAGGACCTCCTTTGTGTCTCCAACACTCTACCTTTGTTCCTACCCAAGGGACTTTGCACTTGCTGTTCCATCTGTCTGGAATGCTTTTCCCCAGATCACTACTTGCCTGACCCCTTCTCAGCTCAAAGATCACCTTCCTAGAGAAAGCAAAGATCCCCACCTCACAATCTCAAGGGCAAACCCCTAACCCCCATCCATCTCTAGTGAGCCACTCTGTTTTATTTATTTCTCTTGTCACCATTGGAAATCACTTTCTATGTTTATTGTTCTTTTCTTGGGGGCGGGGCGTGTCTGCGTTCTCCATGGAGATGAGACTCTGGGGAGTGGGGACATGGTCTGTGTTTTTCACCATATGGCAACCAATACCTAAAGCCATGCCAGGCACATGGTCAGTGTGTGAGAAAGACTGAGAAATAAATTAATGGAAGCTGGTGTGGAGAAGGGATTGGGGAGTGTGAGATGGGGTTCAGGGAGTCAGGTGGGGACCCAGGCTAGAAATGAAGGGAGGTGGTCAGAGGAATGGGAGTGAGGCAAACCTGTCCTGTCCTGTTCTTCAGGTACGGCTTCTCTGACTTCCATTCTCGAATCACTGCCTGGACCACTTTCTCATCTCCCTGCAGGGAGGAGAGCCCAGGTCACAATACAAATTTCGGCCACCCTCTCCTTGAGAGCACCCCCTGGGGACGCTGCCTCCCTACCCCTGGAACCTCGTCCACCTCACCTGGAGCAGGGCTGTCAACTGTAGTTGCAGTACCCTGGTCTCCTCGCGGAGCTGGTTAATGATCTCCTGATTCTTCTTGATGTTCCACTGGGTGCTCTCATAAAAGGCCTTCCGGTCACCCTCTGGGGTCATGCGAGGTGGGCAGGCAGAAGCAGAGCATCACAGGAGGGGGGACTTCCCAGCGGGAAGACCTTTTAGTAGGTATCAACAGTATAACAATAGTTTACTCTGACCATTTGTTACGCATTAGATGCAGGACTGGAGCTTCCCAGATGGATCAGTGGTAAAGAATCCACCTGCCAGTATAGGAGCTTCAGGAGACATAGGTTCGATCCCTGGCCCAGAAAGATCCCCTAGAGTAGGAAATGGCAACTGGCTCCAGTATTCTTGCCTGGAAAATCCCATGGATAGAGGAGGCTGGTGGGCTATAGTCCATGAGGTTGCAAAGAGTTGGACACAACTGAGTGACAGCATGCATGCAGAGATGCTGGACTAATCATTTTCTTTTATTTTTCTGTACTGCACTGCATGTGAGATCTTAGTTCTCCAACCAGGAATCAGACCCACACCCTCTGCAGTGAAGTGCAGCATCTTAACCACTGGAAAGCCAGGGATGGACTAATCATTTTCTAGGTTTTAGACAGGATGCGCCGGTGTGTACATACCCATATCCATATTATACCCATTTTACACATGAGAAGGCTCATGCTTATTAGACTGTTCAAGTTCACAAGCAGTCAGACTCCCCAGCACATACTTTCAACCACTATGCAACATTACCTCCTAACAACAAAGCAATAAGTTTACACCAGGATTTCCCAACCTCGGCACAACTGACATTTGAGATGGATGATTATTTGCTGTGTTGAACTGTCCTGTGCATCGTCAGATGTTGAGCAGCATCCCTGACCTCTACTCGTTAGATGCCAGTAACAAACCCCGCCCCCCCCCCCACCGCCACCAAACAATGTGACAAACCAAAATGTCTCCAGACATTGCCAAGTGTCTTCTGGGGAGCAAAATAGCCCAAGTCCATTGAGAACTACTGGTTCACACTCCATAGTATGTGCCAGGCACTGTTCTAAGCACTTTACACATTTCAGCTACCTATGGGGTGGTACTGTTACTATCCTCATCTAATGGTTGGACACACTGAGAGCAATTACATTATTCTTGGTCCCTGAAGATCAAACAATTATTAACAGCATATGTTCAGTTCAGCCGCTCAGTCGTGTCCGACTCTTTGCGACCCCATGAATCGCAGCACGCCAGGCCTCCC